>PVJH01000687.1:0-275822 GCA_004026705.1 Nesogale talazaci | reverse complement strand
CCATGTTCCCATTCTTTTCAGTGGCTTTGAATTGCCCCAGGATAAGGAACCAGTTCTCTTAACATGGTCCACCTGGCTGCTTGCTGGGACCTTTCGCTCTCCTTTGCTGTCTGCTCTCCAGCTGCAGGCGGGGTCCAACTCTCCCCTGCCACAGGGCCTGACCTCAAAATGTCCCCTTGCCCAACTTGCTTAGCTTGCTCTGAGGGCTCTCTTTGAAATTGCAACCCATCATCCCATCTTCATATGGAACTCTGATAGAGCAAGGAAGAACCTTGCTAAAGCAATCACTTCTAACCACCCCCACCTGCCCCCTGAGCAGCAGTGTGACAGAATAGCCTACTCTCATAAAGAGAACTTTGGACAGTGTACAATATGACGAAATAATCATAATTTATAAATTATCAAGGGTTCGTGGGGGAGGGGGAGCAGGGAGGGAGGAGACATATGAGGAGCTAATACCAAGGACTTACATAGAAAGAACACGTTTTGAGAATGATGATGGCCACAAGTGTACAAATGTGCATTGCATAAAATAAAGGTATGCATCGATTGTAATAACAGTTGTATGAGCCCCCAATAAGTTGATTAAAAATAAAAGGAGAACAACCTAGAAAAGTCCGTGGGGAATTCTACTCGGTAACATAGCTGTCCTGATTGGGGATCAACTCTAGACACTTAGGACAACCAGAAACCTCACTCACACTTCCTGTCCCCTGGCTTAAGGGTCCTGCTCCTCTCAAGGTTTAGTCTCAAAAGCCCACAGAAGCAGCTCTAGGTCACGATGATTCAGGATTGAATCAATGACAGTGAATTTGGGGTCTCTGTCTGGTCAATTCTTCCCTTATGCATCGTCACGGTGCTCTGTTGCCGCCCTCGGAAATACTTTATCACCCTTGCAATTGGACATCCGTTATCATGGCTCGAGCTAATTGCTAGCCTTCCTAACCCCCCCCCCCCCACCCCCGGCACAACTCTAATATCCCTGAAGGCCAGGACCACGGCTTTTGGCTGCTATTGCTTATCCGGTTGCCTGGCATGTGGCAACCATTTTAAAAAATATATTAACTCAATGAATGAATTCATTTAAATGGTAATTCCTGTTATTCTTGATTTTAGGACTCAGCCTACACTAAAATTAATGGTGTATTTGCACATTTCCACCCACCAAAGTTCTGTCCTAGTTCTCTTCTCTGACATCTGAGAATGTTCCATGCAATCACTGTGTTAGGGTTATCTTTGCCTTCCCCCTTTTATTATTTTTTTAATGAAGTGACAAAATTTAACTCATTCCAGAATTTAGATTTGTAGAGAAAGGAGATTTTTGAAGCTTTGCCTCAACTGAATGTAGCTTTTCTCTCTTAATAACCACCACTCTTGACCCGAACCTCCAAATATAAACTAGCCAAAGAAAAAAATATTGAACCTAGCATACCAATTATCGCGTGGTATTTCGTTAGAATCAATATTTTTAATAATCCATTATAGGGGTTGATTATTCATTAAAAGAACTTGCACAATCACTCCATTCAATCCCTTTTTCTGATGTCCTGCTTACACCCGCGCCCACGTGTGACTGGTGTAGCCTTAGGACAACAGGCAAGAGATTGGAGAGTTCAGTCATGATGGCCTGTGTCCCCACTGTTTAAATTAGCACTGCCCTTCATCCACCATGTGTCCTTGCTTATGTTTGTTTTTGGAATCTGGGATATCTGGGTCCACCTGCATTACGTATTATCTAGTGAGGATCCAAATGCTCTTGCAGTCCACTCTCTGCCAAGACATTCATGGAATGACTCACTAGCCTGCTGATATCTTGTGTCAACATGAAGGCAAACATTCAATTCATTATGTGTATTGTAATTTTTTAAGCTTCGACTCATGAAGAAGTGGACATATTTCTTTGAATCCCTCAATCTTATTTTCAATGATCATGTAGCTGAAGTAGCACTTTGCAGCTTTCCTACTGTAAATGTATATGTGGGAAAAGGCTTTCAACTCTTCCCTGGTTTTAGGGTATTTGATTTGATTTGATTGGTTTCAAAGAATTTTGTTTCATAAAAGTGACCAATTTAAAACAAATGAGATCACACCGAACTCTTAAAATTAACAGAAGGACCCAGAGAGGCTATGTTATCGAAAGGTACAATGTTATTGTGATAAAACTAACACTCAGAGTGCCCAAGTGATCCACCCAAGGTCACATAAGAATTAAGTATCAGGATCTGGATACATATCCTAATCTCTGCACTATTGGAAAACTCGTCCCTGAAATGGGTTGGGTTACAGCATAATCCAGGGTTCAGGTTTCAAACTTCACGATGAAAACTTACTTTCAACAGGAATATTAGAGGGAAAGACCAGCCATGTACACCTGACTCCCTTCACTCATCTCCCACAAGTGAACTAAGAATCAATTCCTAGTGAGTAAACAGGTAGAGAAAAAAAATCTCTCTGTAAGAGGTGAAGGTGAGGTCAAAGATGCAAGTGGGAGAGGCAGCTTCTGAGTCACCCAGACTGGCAGCTACCCAGCATCCAGAGAGCCATGCAGAACCTGCTGGAGCACATATCTGTGCGTTTCATCGTGTTAATCCATTTGCCTAGCATTTCAGGATTAATGGAGGGAGTGCAATTTATAAATGTCCGTTATAACTATAATGCTCACCCGGTGTCATGATTTAATTCAATGAGGCTAAAGGCTAGTAAATTTAGAACCAATAACAGAAAATACTTCCAAAAACAAAAAGGGAAATACTTCCTTCCACTGTACACTTCACCCCATTGAGACCACTTCCAGGAGGTCATTGAATCAGCGCCAGCTTCGAGAAGGATTTGACAGGCCTTATTAGATATATATCTGGGCAGTCAAATGGAACATGATTTAAGAGTTAGAGACCCTGGGCTTTGTGGTATATTATTGAAAGTTGGAGCAAGGGTCAAGGTGGTATTGAAATCACTTCCACCCTCACCGCTTATGAAAAGAGAACCAGTTTTTAAGAGTGAAGGGAATATGGTGTACATAAAGTTTGGAGAAGGTATTCTAGAAGGGGAGGAAGAGGTGTTCCTTTGTACCTTGTGGTGGCTGATTTACCCAGGAAATCCAGAAAGTCTGTCTGCAGCAAGGCAGGAACTCAAAGAGGGACAAAAGTCTTCTCCAGAAACTCCCCTCTTCTGCCCTCTCAGAGTAATCTCCCAACTCTCCCTTCGTATCAAGCCTGGAGTAGTGCTGAATCAAGGAATCCCCTCACTCTGATTTCTCAACCTCACAACAGCTTTTTTCAATAAAGAAGTTCATCTCAGAAATGATAAATTACACTGACCCTCACCCCAAGTCTACCATGGGACCAGTAAAACCCCATTGCCACTGAGTCATCTCCAATCCAGACAGGACCAATTTGAACAGGTGTCTGAACTGCAAAACATTGTAAAAGTCCACAGCCTTCCCTTTCTCCCATTGTACAGTTGGCAGATTTGAACTTGCACCTATGCAGTCAGCAGCCCAACCTTTAGCCTCTATGCCACCAGAGCTTCATCTATTCCAGTAACACCTTTGAAATTGAGATGAACATAAAATCCTGTTCCTGCACATGGCACAGACACTGTAACAAAGTGTTCAAGCACAACAAAGATTGTGAGGATGGCATAGGACCTGGCAACCTTTAATTCTATTATACTGATGGTTGCCTTAGGGATGACTGAATTAGGGATGACTTGTTGGCACCTGTGTGAGTCTGGGTAGACTAGAAAAGAAAATTCATAAACATGCACATGGATATAAGGGAGAGGTTTCTAGGCAAGAGGAATGGACCATTGAGAAAGCATCCCAACCCAGTCCAGTCCAAGGTCATAAGTCTGATATTAGCCCCTATGTCCAGTACTGGTCTATAAAGTCTCCTCGTGACTCACAAAGCACGCACAATGACACCAGGACAATCACAGGCCAGTGGATGCAGAGTCTTGTGTATCCAGTGGTGGTAGAAACATCCCAGAGCTGTCAGGGGTCTCTCCATGGTTCCTCAGTTCTGGGGCTCAGGGTCCATCACCAGTATCCACTGGCAGCAGAAGCATCTCAGTGCTGGTAGGAGTCTCCCTGTGGCCTTCCAAGTATCTCAGCACTGGCAGGAGGCTCCATGTGGCTTCTTCAGCCCCAGAAGTTTGGGTCCATCAAGTTAAGCCCATGTGGCTTCTCCTCTAGCTCCTCCAGCTTCCAGGAATCAGGATCTGTCTGCATGCTGTCATCTCATCTTGTCAGTAGTTCATCTCCAAGGAACTGAGTCAAGTCTCTCTTCTCCAATTGGGAAATACCTTGATACTTCCCAGAATTCTCAGGAAGAGCCATGCCCCCACAGAGGTCTCATTGACTACCTCCAGATTGACAGGCTAGACTCCACCCCTAGACTCCCAATCATGAAATTGACATCAAGTACATGACCACTACAGCACCTAACAGCTAACAACAAAGATCCAATGAGAACCCACCCCTCTCCCCAGGAGCAAGTGATGGATCCATCTAACAAGGGGGGTACATGCCTTCTAGGGACAACTGGGAATGAATGTGGAAAGGTTGCATTTGTCTTTGGAGTAAGTGGTCTTGATAATGACATCCTGAGATCCATTGTATAATTATATATTACTGTTCTTTAGCTCTTCTTCACATGGTAGTTAGGCTATTACATGAATTTTAAATCTCATAAGTATGTTATTCTATTTCTAAATTTCATTTCATAATGGCAAAGGAGGCTTTTCAAGAATATTTTTTTTGTAAAGGAGATGCCCTCGATCAGCCTGATTGAGAACCTCAGGTTACCTGGACTTGAGTGAGCTTTTCCAACTGCCCGTTTTGATCTTCAGCTCTGTATCCCATTGATGATTTATTTAGCCTCATCCATTGATTTTAATGTGTCTATTTCTGTGAAATATGAACTCCATTGCCTTTAGCCCCTTTCTGCTCTTACTTTTATTCCTCTTTGTCCTGTGTTGCACATTAGAGCAGAAATCCATTCCTTCGCTGTTCTTTCTCCAATGTAGCTCCTAGCAGATTATGACTGCATCTCCTAGAATGGTCCAGCTGTGAGTTTTCTCAAGCAATAATATTCATCCTTTTTGTAGGGATTATGAGGACAAAAATAAACAGACATTGGTTTGATTGTCAGGAAATCACTTAGCATCCCTAGATCTTTATTTCCTCATGTATAAAATACAGATAATAATACCAAATGCCTCTGAGTCCTCCTTATAAGATCCCTTTGATTTAGAATCTACATGAGGGCAGTGGTAACTCCCCCCACCATAAAATTATTTTTGTTGCTACTTCATAACTGTAATTTTGCTAGTGTTGTAAATTGGGCAACCCCTATGAAAGGATCATTCAACCCCCAAAAGGGTCGTCACTTGAGGTTGAGAATTGCTGCTCTAGAGGAAGAAATTAAAGGTAAGATATCCTAGAGAAGGAGAACATGTGAGGCTGTGCCTCATGAAGCATCCTGTCCTTAACCTGTCCTGTTGGATGCCGATTCTCTGCCCTTAAAAGAGCATTGGTGAAATCTGTACCAATCTGACACATTTCTCTAAATGTCAAACTGGCTTATTACTTGAAAGAATAGATTATGGTCCTTTCTCTTTGAATTTTATTACCTTGGTTCTCAAAATGTCATTTTTTTGAGGCCAAAATTAATAGCTCACTTAGGCTAAAAACATTCTTGGCTTAAAAGAAGAATGTGAGGAGCAATCAGAATGAAGGTTTTATTTCTGTCCTAGAATGTCACTGAAGTAAGAAACTGTGTGTGATCTGTGGATCTTCGTGTCCTGGTATATCTACCATGGGTTTTCAGACACAATGACATTTTACCATACAGCACTTTCTAACAGTTTCATAATTTTTCATTTTATAAACCTAACTAAAAATAGGGCAGGGATAGTATCACTTACATGTGTCATTTCCCTAATAATATCCAACTCAGTGCTGGTACTCAGGGCAATTTGAATACCTATTTGTAAGTTATCCTACAGTATGAATAAATCAGTAACTCTTTTATTCGTATGATCCTTCATTCAATGAACAGCACGTGCTCATTATTCTTTTATTTCGATAAAGAAATGTTCTAAACTTTAAAAATGGTAGATCCCAAAGGGCATTTTACATTTAGTTCATTCCTGTTTTAGGTGGATACTTCTTTCTTTTCACTTCTCACCTCCCATTGTATTCAACTGGTTATCAAGTTTTATCAATTCCATCCACCAAATATTTCCCCCATATATTTCTTCCTCTCCACGTTTGATCTTCCTGCCCCAAATAAGACCCTTCTGTATTCCACCTGGATCATTTCCAGATCCTTGAAATTGATTTCACTTCATCCGCTTTTTATTTGTTCCTAATTCTCATCATGTCTCAGGTGGATTATCAAGCAGATCATCAGTTGAAGATTTTTTACACATTTTGTTTCAACTAATCCTTTTCAATGTCTTCAAAGTACCATCACTTATGCTACTTTTACCCACTGCTGTTTCCATTCTTCCTTCTCTTTAGTCCTCTATCCTTGGGTAAATGCTGCTCTTCTGATCTTAAATTATTGATTATTCGAACACAGGGGTGTGCTCAGCTCCAAACAAAAGTTTTACTAAAGGTCATAGTCTTGATGGTCCATCCAGTTTCTGTACAATCAATAAGCCTAGTTTTTGCATGATGTTAGTTTTATCTTACTCTATCCAGGACCTTTTCAATTGATTCTTTCCAGGGCAATTGGAAATGTTAGCTGGGCACGATATGGTTCTTTTGGCTCTAGGGTTGTTGAGACTGCTGTTTGCAGGGTCCATTAGTTGAGTGAACTGATTCCTTGTGTGTCTTTTGATTTTCGTCACTGTTCCGTCTGTATGTTGAGCAAATCATCAGAAAGACTAGATCACATGAAGCAAAGAAGGTAGGATCAGCATTTGAGGGAGGATTAGTAACAACCTGTGATATGTAGATGATGCGCCTTTACTTGCGGAAACGGGGGACTTGGAGCACTTGCTGATGAAGACCAAGGAGCATAGCCTGCAGTATGGATTATAACTCAGTGTAATGAAGACTAAACTCCTCACCACTGGACCAATGAGCAGCATCGTAATAAATGGAGAAAACTTTGAAGTGGTGAAGGATTTTGTCTTACTTGACGCCACAATCAATGCTCATAGAAGCACCAGTCAAGAGATCAAAAAACATGCTGCACTGGGTCAAGCTGCTCCACAAAACTCCTTGAAAATAGTGAAAAACACAGAGGTGGCCACGAGGATGACAGTGTGCCTAACCCAAACCATGGGGTTGTCAAATTGCCTCATACGCATGTGAAAGTTGGACATTGAATTACGAAGACCCAAATTAAGAAGGCCAAAGAAGAATTGATACATTTGACCTGTGGTACTGGAGAAGAATATTGAAGGTACCATAGACTGCTATAGGGATAAATAGTTCTGTCTTACTAATAAATCCAGCCAGAGACAAGGATATCAAGACTTCATCTTCTATAGACAGATTATCAAGAGAGATCAGTCCCTGGAGAAAGAGATCGAGCTTGGTAAAGTGGAGGGGCAGGAAAAAAGAGAAAGACTCAAGGAGATGGATTAACACATTAGCTACAACAATGAACTCAAGCAGAGGAACATCTATCTGTAAGGGTGCTTCGGGACAAGGCAGTGTTTCGTTCTGTTGAGCATAAGGTTGCTGTGAATTGGAAGCAACTCACTGGAACCTAACAACAGTGAACTCGTGCTGTCTGATAAGGCATAGCCTCACTCCTCGAATGAGTCAAATGAACCTGTACTTTGTCCTTTACCTCAGCAACCACATACTGTTACTTCTTTTGATAACAGGGGGGGGAAGTCTATTTTAGTTATTCATCTGTGTCTCATTTCTCACCAACCACCACAGAGCTGTATTGGTAAAGCGTTTTGTTTCTTTGTCTACACCTCAGCTTCACAGATGCTTAGAAACACCAAAGATATTCTTGTAGAGAAAGCCTGGCCTTTGGGGTAATGACTTGGGTATGCAGCCTGTGAGACTACTTATTACACTTGGAAGGAGTATGCCTTTTTAATGGGGAACTCATTTTTAGTGTGTCGAAATCATAAAACTTAACACTGACCTCCTCCCCATCTCTTATACAGTGCCGCCTGTGTTGTGCTTGCCTAAATATGCTGCCAGTAGATTTATATTCTAATAACTTGATTTTTAATTAGTGAGAAACCACGGCAGTACTAGTTAAATGTCTCACAAAGCATTGCAGATGACTCTAAATGCCTTATGATATAAATACCTTTAGTAAAACGAAAACACAAGTAGCTTTGCATATATTTATATGTTTTGCCCTTTAAGTTCTGAGTTTAAAGGCTGAAAGCAGAAATGGTGGTAAAAAGAAGGCAGCTTCCTCTAAAGATACATGCATTAAATTAGTTTGACTCAGTGCACAGTTAGTGGGTCCCAACTTGTGCTGGGGCATGTGCAAGGCACAGTGGAGGTTGCTGAAAAAGTAGCACAAAGCGCCTGCTCCCCTGGAGTTTCTCAAAGCAAGGCATTTCCCAAGGGCTGTATTTTCTATTCATTTACCCATTCCCATGGAGTCCATTAGGAACCTTAATGGCATACTTGGATGCTAGTTAATTGAGTTACTAACCACAAGGTCATCAGTGCAAACCCACCAGTTGTTCAATGAGAAAGGGACGCAAGACTTTCTGTTCCTGTAAAGATTTACAGCCTCAGAAACCCAAAGTGGCGGTTCTACTGTAGCCTATAGGATTGCTGTTAGTTCAACAGACACAATAGAAGTGCGTAGGTGAGTTGGTTGCTTGCTTGGTTGCTTAGTTGCTGAGTAGATTACAATCCATAACGACTCCCTATAAGTCAAGTAGAACTATGCTTCATAGATTAATAGTTCATTATTTTGGTAGCAGATCACCAGATCTTTCTTCCAACATGCCCTTAGCTGAACTTGACCCTGCAGTCGTTTGTTTCATAGTAGAGTTCTTTAACTATTTGTATCACCAAGATACTTCATTACTAGGCCCTAGACATTTATTTCCTTGGAAATCGACACAGCTATGATTTCAAAGAGTATGTGGATGCGAGTTAAGTGGAAATTATACAACTCTACACTTTGTAATGCATTTCTAGAAGGTAAACATTCATTTCCCTAAATAATTTGAAGAGATGTAAAGCTAAATATTAAAAAATTTTAAAGTGAAGTAGTTCAAAAATGTTAAATGGTTTCAAAGTTAAATTGTCTGAATAAATAAAATAATGTATTCTGTGACATTTTACTTCTGTACTAGAATAACATTTTTTGGTTCATTTCAGCTCTGGACCAGAATAAAATTCCTCATAAGCATGATCAAATGTCTTTTAAAGGAAAATAGGTTTATGTGAATTTGCTACTAAGAACTTTGTAATAGAACTCATGCTCAAGACTGGAATGGAACGGAGTAGGTCCTGAGCTTACGGAGATGCGTTCATCAATCTATTCTTCTAGTCATTCAATGAGTTAGTCAACTAGCCACTCGATGTTCACAACAACAACAACAACAAGACAACAAATAAATAACTCATTGCCATAAAGTTAATTCAGACTCATAACCACCAGAAGAGATGAAGGAGAACTTCCTATGTGGGTTTTTGAGACTATAAATCTTCAATAGAATATAAATCTTCATCCAACTTTCTTTGAGCAACTAGTGAATTGAACTACCAACCTGGTGGTCAGTGGCCTAACACTAGCCCAGAGATCATTTAATGTAATGAGCCAAATTTGCTGGATACTCTTTCTATGTAAGCCTCTGGGTTCTGCATTTTCATTTTCTAATCTTTTGGTATTTCAAAGAAAATACCATTTTACTGGATAGTACCATTTTCTATATTCTGCCTTCATTTATATACCAGGATATTTCATCAGCAATGGTATATTCCCTACATTCAGGATGTGGTGGTTTTGTGCTTATGTTAATTTCATGATTGAGATGTAGGGGTGGAGTCTAGCCTGTTAATCTGGGGATAGCGATGGAGTAGCCAATGAGGCCTCCATGTGGGCATGGCTTTCTCCTGATACGTCTGGGAAATCTCATGATATTTCCTCATGAAGATGAAAAGCTATCTTCCTAGTTGTTGGGAGTTAGTTCTCAGAGATGATGAATCATAGACAAAACAAGATGGCAGCGTCCGAGAAGCTGGAGGAGCCGGCGGAGAGACCACACAACTTTGCCCTGATGGAACCAGACCTCTGAAGCTGAGGCAGTGACATGGAGACCTCTGCCAGCGATGTGTTGCTTATGCTGTTGATGGACCCAGAACCCTGGAAGCGAGAAACCATGTGGCGACACCTGCCAGCACCGGGATTCTGCACCCGCTGACCGGTGACTTCGTGTGTTGGAAGGAGACTTTATAGACTGATTTTGGGCATATGGGTTAATATTGGACTTATGACTTTGAACTGGACTGGGGTCAATATTCTGTTCCTCTTGTAGATAAACATTTTCCCTATGTCTATAAGCATGTCTATGAAATTTGTTTCTCTAGGCTACCTGGACTGACACACAGGACATTTATTTTCTTTCCTTGAAAGGTATGAGCATTTTCTAGACTATTGCTCATTCTCTCTGCTTTCTTTTTACAATGTTCACCCAACCTAGCGACTTGTCTATCATGGAAACTTAGTGACACTATGCTGAAGGGGCAGCATGTCTCAGAGGCAGTCAAGGGGAAGTGGTAGTCTATGGGAAGAGATGCAATTAACCCTGGAAGAGACTTCGGTTTCACACTGTACATTTCTTATTGCCACTGTCTTTGTGCCAGGTTGGACAGATTCTGCGCGTCCTCTGTTCTGATCTGGTGTCCAACTCCTCCCTTATCTCTTCTAGGCAAGGTTTGTAAGTTCTCATTACTGATGTACCCTAGGAGAAAGATAAAGCTATATCATCCCCCAAAAGATATAGTCTTGAAAACCCAACATCACTGTGTGGGAAATCACTTTTTCTGAAGCCTTTATTAAAGCCTGCCAAGTTCATCCAGTTTGAATGTGCCAATTGGACGTTGCTGAGACACTCTCTGCCTATCCACTCACTTATCTCTTTCATTGCCTCTATTGTTTCTCATGGCTGGATTTCACCAAGCACTTATGCCGAGAAACTGAAGATAGAAAATAGTAAACCAAGAATGGCTTGTTATTGGGACCTATGACTTTCTAGGGTAAGACCATCCTGCCAGAATGTTTCTGCTCTTACTCTTGATTGGACAGAAGGTTTTTAGATAAGTGAAAAGCTGAGAAAAGGAGTTCTGGTATAAAGAAAGCATAAAGAGTAAGAACTTTTGTTGCGATGGCATTGGAATGTAACAAGGGAAAAGAGAGTGAATGCTTTCGCACAATCAAAGATAAAACTTTGAACAATCTTAAAAAAGCAGAAAGGACAGAAGTATTAACAAACTGGATATGCTGTGGCTAATATGAACACATATGTTTTTGTTTTCTTTTGTGTCTTATTGCTTTTCTCCTTTAGTCTGCAATTTACAGTGACTCACAAGTCCAGACAGACTCGCAGGAACTCTACAGGGCAGGGTACAAATGCCCCTGTGAGTTTCCTAGACCATTAACTCTTCAAGGAAGCAGAAAGCCTCATCTTTCTTCTGAGGAGCAAATGGTGGTTTTGAACTGTGTATCTTGTGGTTTCGAGGCCTGGTGGTATAGTAGATATGCACTAGGACACGATCCACATGATCAGTGGTTCAACCAAGGCTAAGGTTTGGAATAGGTCCTCTTTTGCATTCTTGTACTGCACCTTTATTAATTGTACAACTACTACAATTGCGACTGGTTCACAGAATTTGTTTTTGTGGTGAAGTCTTCAGGTATACATATGCTCAGAGTTCTGCACATTAATTGGGAAGCTTTTTATTCTTGAAAAATAAAATTTTTATTTGTTGAACATTCTTGAAATATTCTTATAGAACAAGGTATATCTGCCCTCTGAGGGTCCATCTGTGGGCTATTTATAGGAACTTGCTGCTTAGGTAATTCTGGCTTACAATATCTTAATAATTATTCATTTCTTCCATAGTAATTCTATTATCAAATATAGAAATATTTTCCAAATGTCTATTTTGTTGGTGAGGAGGCGCCCTGGTAGCAATGTGGCTACTTGTCAGGATGCCATCATCATGGTCAGCAATTCAAATCCACCAGCCAGTCTACAGGAGAAGATGGGGTTTTCTACTTCTGCAAAGAGTTCCAGTCTCAGAAACTCACAGAGGCAGCTCCTCCCTGTCTTCTCAGGTCACTATGAGTTAGCCGTGTGTGACCTTTATTCCTTTGGGATTTAAAACTTTATTTTTCATTTTAGGAGAATTTGAAATGTACTCATGTAAGCTTCACCTGGAAGGCAGCTCTGAATTTGAAATATTCCAAACTGTTTTTATCTTCTCTTTTTCTAGAAGAATATCAACTAGTTCAGTAATAATTATTATTATCCTAGGAGTTGTGCTAAACATTATTCATAGGGTTTGCCATGTCCCCACTTTAAGATGAGAAAATTGAGGCCTGCATTATGATTCCCTCTCTTGATGCCCTAATAAACAGGGCAGTAGCCTAGAGAGAGCCTTCCTCTCTGCCTCAGGGAATCCTGGAGCCGCTGCCATCAAGTCAGTCTGACTTCTGCCACTGTTGTGGGCTGCACTCAGGTCCTTTCTGACTCACAGTGACCCTGAGCCCCACACGAGGAAACACTGCCTCCTTCTGCACCATCCTCACAATAGTTCCCATGCTTGAGCCTCTTGTTGCGACCACAGTAGTAGCTCTTTCGATGGTAGGTGTCAATGACAGTGGGTTCTTTTCTTTGGCATGTCAATAGGAGAATTACTTATGTGTGGGCCAATTAGGAATTGGCTTTTCCTCTATGGAATCGCTGGAACCCTGGTGGAGTCGAAGTCCTAGTGATGAAGAGTTTGCGTATTGTGCTAACGGACGAGAGGCAAGTAAACCCCACTGAAATCTCTGCAGACGAATGGACTTTTCTACTCCTGTAAGACTGACAGTCTTGAACACAGGCACATAATCGAATGTGGTTAAGAAAGCTGATAGTGCCCGACTATTAAAAATGTATAGTATCTGGGATCTTAAAGGTTTAAAGATAAACAAGCAGCCATCTAGCTTAGAAGCAAGAAAGCCCATAAATAAGAATCACGCCAAGGAGACATCGGACAGTGTAAGATATGACAAAATAATAATAATTTATAAATTATCAAGGGCTCATGAGGGAGGGGGGAATGGAGAGGGAAGGGGAAAATGAACGGATATCAAGGGCTCAAGTAGAAAGCAAATATTTTGAGAATGATAGAGGCAACGAATGTTCAAATGTGCTTGACACAATGGATGGATGGATGGATTATGATAAGAGTTGAATGAGTCCCCAATAAAATTATTTTAAAAATAAAAATAAAGAAGCACACCAGCATGTGTGGTCAAGGGGTATCAGACATCAAAGATCCAGAACAACAACAACAAAAACAAAAACATATCAATGTGAATGAGGGGAATGGTGGAGTAGAGACCCAAAGTCCATTGGACGTCCCTTTACAAGGAAGAGATGAGCCAGTCAGGGTGCAGTATAATATCGACGAAACATATGCAACTTTCCTCTAGTTCTTTAATGCTTCCTTATCCACACTATCGTGACCCCAATTCTACCTCACAAAAGTGGGTAGACAAGAGCATGTGCACAGGTACAGAGAAGAGCTGGAAACACAAGGAATCCAGGACAGATAAACTCCTCAGAGTCAATAATGAGAATACTGAAACCACGAGGGAAAGGGAAGGTGGAGGAGAAATGGGGAACAGATCATAATGATCTCTAACCTCCTCCCAGGCAGATGGACAACAGAAAAGTGGGTGAAGGGAGACTGCAGTTGATGTGAGACATGAAAAAAAGTTATAAATTATCAAGAGTTCATGAGGGAGGGAGGAGAGGGAAGAGGGGAAAATGAGCTCAAGTAGAAAGAAAATGTGTTGAAAATGGTGATGGCAACGTATGTACAAAAGTGCTTGACACAGTGGATGTATGTCTGAATAGTGATGTGTTGGGAGAGCTGCTAATAAAATGATTTTTAAAATGTATTTACAGTCTTGAACCTCATAGGGGTAGTACTACCCTGCTCTCTCTAGAGTGCCTTTAGCTGACATTGCCTTCATGGTTCTAAGTTTGACTTTTTGTAGGGAGGCGGTGGGGGTGGAATAGAGGGCTATGCATTGGCAGCTAACTGCAAGGTCAGCTGTTCTGGGAGAAAGATGATGAGGCTTGCTAATCCTCTAATAAAGGTTTACGTTTCAGAAACCCACAGGGGCAGCTGCACTCTGTTCTATAAGGCCACTGTGAGTCAGAGTAGACGTTGGCCATGAGTAAGGGAGGGATCGAAGACACGGTGATGCCTCTTCACAACTATCACGTTCCCACCTATTCTGCCACAGCTTGTCCAAGAACAGTCTGTGCTCATGGACTCTAGACTTCAATGCACTTCGTGTCTAAGTTCTCCACGGATGAACTGTCTGCCAAGTGTTTATGATCTTCCCCTTATCTCTGTGTTCCTGTGAATGCTAATTTTCCTTCTTTGAAGTGCTAAACACCAGTCTCTGGCTCTTCCCCTGACGGGTCCCTCCTTCTTGTCCACTATCAGTAACTATTGTCTCTTCCCCACAATTAATGATACTGTTCCTCAAGTGAAGACTTTTAGCTATTTTTCCTTTTTATGCCTAAAATTTAAACACATAGCAACCTATATTATTAGATCAAAGTTCTTTTTCCCCCTTATTTCTTGAGTTCTTGTCTAATTTTCAAACTGCTTCACATTTATAACAGAGCTATGTAAGAGACAGTTATTGGGATCATTAATACCTTCATTTCATCATCTAAAATGAGGATCCTATTGTTAATCTTAAAGGATCCCTGTGACATGAGATTGCGTTTCTGAAAGACTAATATTTAGTACTTAGTCTTTCTTTTTCTCTATCTCTTTTACTGCCTCCTGGACCTTGGCTCCCATATTTAACCATGCCTTCTTTGAGTACAGACCGATATTATCTACAAGCCAACCAACCAACCAATGCACAGCCATCCACTCAATGCTGACTGACAGTAACCTGCGTGTTTCTGATTGTACCTGTTTTCAGGAGTAGAGTCCGTCTTTCTTATGCTCCTATGAAGTTTCCAATAGTCTACTAACTTATTGTCTCTCTCCCTCAGTGCATTCTCTACACTGTGCCTGAGTGACAATCCTACAAATAAAGGAAAGTATGCTTTACAATCCTTTTCAGCTCAACTTTGCTTAGACTTTACACGTAAACAAGGTCTTTAACAACATTCTTCATTACTTTGAAGTTATTCCTGCTTTAGTAACTGTTGTATCAGTTAAACAGAACATACATATCTTTTTTTATTAAAAAATCATTTTATTGTGTGCTCTTACAGCTCCTGTAAGAATCCATAAATCAACTATATCAAGCATATTTGTATATATTTTGCCATTTTATTTTCTAAACATTTACTTTCTTTTGAGCCCTTTGTATCAGCTCCTCTTTTTTCCCCCACCCCCACCATTGTGACCCCTTGATAAAGTATAAGGTATTATTTTTTCGTATCTCGTATTGACCAATATCTCCCTTCCCTGCTGGTTTCTCTTGTTTGTCCTGCTGGTTGAATGGTGGTGGTGGTGGTGGTGGTGTTTCAATCATTGTGATCAGCTACCCCTTCCTCCACTCCACTCCCCGCCTTCTCTCTACCCTCCTGGTATCACTACTTTCATTCCTATTCCTGGATTCTGTGTGCCCTGAGCAGTTATCTTATGTCTGTACCTGTGCACATGCTCCATTCTAGTCCAAAGTGAAAGACAGGACTGGGGCCATGATACTGGGGTGGAGAAGGGAAGCCTCAAGGAACCAAAGGAATATTGTATGTTTCATCAGTGCTATGCTGTGCCCTGGTTGACTCATCCTTTCCTTGTGTCTTTTCTGTGAGGGGATGTACCATTGTCTACAGATGAGATTGGGGTCTCTGCTCTGACCCCCGCATTCTCAGCAACATGATTTGTTTGCTTGCTTGCTTTGTGTTTTCTGATGCCTGTTACCCAATCCTATAGACACCTAATAATTGCACAGGGTAGTGTGCTTCTTCCCTTTGAAACTGTTGCTTCTTGGCAAGATGGCCATAAGCCTTGTATAGCCAGAAGCCTTTAAGACGTCAGATATCATTATCTCTTGATAGTCAGGCACCATTTGCATTCTTCATCACATTTGTTTATGCAACCATTATGTCTTTAGTGACTGTGTCTGAAGGGTAAGCATCACAGAATGCCAGGTTGTTAGAACAAAGTCTTCTTGCATCGAAGCAGGGCATGAGCAGAGGCCTGAAGTCCAACACAGTGTGTACATTTATATACTTATGAATATATGTGCATAGGCCAATTCCTCTACCTCTATAAATTAATGTATTTACATATGTACACACCCATGCTTATCCATGTATCCATAGCTTTTCTTCCTAAATATTTCCTCTGTTTCCTTTTTCCTTACTCCTGTCCCACCATTATGCTCACCATTTTTCAGCCTCTTAATAATTTTTCTCAACTAGATTGCTTTTGCTCCAACACCCTACCTCCTCCATGTTGTTGATTTTATTCTCTAGTTATTCCCCTCTCTATGGGGTTGTTTGCTCATCACTCCCATAACCACCTTCTTCCCCCCCAAGTCCCTCTGGAACCATAGGTCCCACTGCTTTCTCCTCAAGCTTGCTTCCCAATAATAACAATACAATCGAAAAGAACAGAAACCAAACAAAAAGAAAACGAAAAATTGAATAAAAAGAGAAAAGAAAATAATATAATAGTAACTAGAAAACAAACAAAAAAGCTTGCATAGTTCCAGGTCTGTCCACTGACTTTTATGACTAACTCTGCACTGGTCCCGAAGGAATTCCAGGAGCTGTCTCTCCTAGCCAAAGTCTATTTTGGTGACTTTGAAGCCCAGGGACTTTGAAGCCTGGCTTTGTTCCTGTTGCTGATCTGTTTTGTTCTCTTCTTGATTTGCCCTGCTGTGGGGTGCTCAGACTGAATTAACACCTTGCTTTGTGTCCCCAGTATATTGCCCTCTGTTTTGGTATGCTCCAGTGAAGGGACATCATGCCCTAAGGTGGTGTCGGTCCTACAGTCCTCTCTGTACCTTAGCAGTCCTCTGCGGGGACACAGTCCTCTGGACTTGGTGTATCACTATGGGGTCTAGACTGTCCCTCTCTCTTTTTCCTTATTAGTTTGCTTCCATGTGGGAAATTCCTCCCCGGTACTTGTAGGTTTAGTGTTGTCCTCTGTAATACATACTACATTTTTTGTTTCTTTTTAATGTGTTTGTTTTTTTATTTTTACTCATTTTATTGGAGGCTCATACAACTCTTAGCACAATCCATTAACCCACTCTTTTCGTGCGCTGCCCCTCTTGGCTACCTTGCCCTCCAGGTTTGCTGCACCATGGTGGGGTCTACATGCACACTCCCAATTCTGTGGAGACATAAACCGTACTCTCCCCCTGGGTGTGTTAGTCATACATGTCTTTTAAAACTAAAAGCTGCCTTTTAAATTAAAAAGTTAGGATCTGAATTTTCAGGCAGTCCAGCTACTCACAAGCCCATCTGTCAAGTTGGCTGTACTATGGTGGCTATGTTGCTGGAAGCGATGCTACTGGTATTTCAAATAGCAGCAGGGTTACCACTGATGGACAGGTTTCAGTGGCACTTTTGCATTAAACACACTTGGAAAAAATCCTGGTGATCCGTTTCTAGACATCAGCTCATGAAAACCTCAGAAATCGCAGCAGAATAGTGTCCGATACATGAAAACTCATGGTACGGGCAGGCCTGGGTGACATTTGGTGACAATATACATAAGGTCTTCCTATCTGAAGCCAATTCGCTAGAACAAGAATCTTCCTACAATGTTTCCCTCTCAAACAGTACACTATTTGTCTAAACTATTGTTAGTGAGTAAATCTCAACTCCCAGAGACCCTCTAGCAGAGGGAAGGAGGTCTCTCTTGTTTCCAGAGCTTCAAATCTCTAAAGAGGAAAACTTCCACATCTTTGTCCCAAAGGGAAGTCGGTGGGTTCAAACTTCAAATCTGTTGTTTCGTGGCAAAGGATTAACCCTGGCACCACCAGGGCTCCTCCATTACCATGCAGTGCAATATGCATGCCTTTATTCAGTGAGGGCATGATGGAGCAGCCCCAAGACAGACAGAGTCCCAGGAACACAGAGTGAAATTAACTATGTGAGTTAAAATGGCACTACTCGGGCAATTTCTTTTAAAAACTAGAACATAGTATGTATTTATTATGTAGAAAGCAATACTATAGGCTCAGAGAAGCTCTCAAAATTAAGCAAGCAGTGTTATTTTTCTTCCTGGGTCTATCTTAAAAACTTGGCACTCTACAAAGTATTAGAATGTCAATACTAATGTGACTTCTTTTTTGGGGGGGTTCTAACTTCTCAAAGGTAAATCAGTAATCAAGTTACTTATTTTTTGAATACTTACAAATTCCATTGTGTTAGTCTGGGTATACTAGAGAAACAAATTCATAGACATGTATATGGATATAAGGGAACGGTTTATATACAAGAGGAATGGAACATTGAGAAAACATCCCAACCCAGTCCAGTCCAAGGTCAGAAGGCCGATATTAGTCCATATGTCCGATACCAGTCAATAAAGTCTCCTTCCAACTTGCAAAGGCACCAGGAAAATTACAGACCAGTAGGTGCAGAGTCTTGTGTGTCCGCTGGCAGTAGAAGCATATCAGCACTGGCAGGAGTCTTCACGCGGCTTCTCCAGGCCCAGAAGTTTGGCTCCATCAGAGCAAGTCCATGTGGACTCTTCTTTGGCTCCTCCATTCTCCAGAAAGCAGGATCAATCAGCATGCTGTCATCTCATCTTGTCAGTAGTTCGTCATCTCAGAGACTGAGTCAAGCCTCTCTACTCCAATAGGAAAATCCCATGAGACTTCCCAGAATGCTCACGAGAAAGCCATTTCCACATAGAGGCCTCATTGGCTATCTACAGATTAAGAGGCTGGACTCCACCCCTACATCCCAATCATGAAATTGGCATCAAGTACATGACCGCCACAGCCATATTCATGGAAGGCAATTTTAGATTAATTTAAATCCTACTTTCAGAGTCTCATAGGACTTTTACATCATTACTTAACATGAGAACATCCCAATTGTTTTTCCAAAAAAAGAAATTGTTGCTAGATGCCATTGGGTTGGTTCTGATGCACAATGACCTATCTAGGTCAACAGAAGGAAACATTGGCTAATCCTGTGCCATATTCACAATTGTTCTTATGCTGGAGCCCTTCGGGGCAACCACTGTGTCGATACATATTGTCTCTCTACCAAGCATGCTGTCCTTCTTCAGAGACTGTACAAAGTATTTTTCAACATGTCCAAAGTACTTGAGATGAAATCTTGTTAACCACACCTCTCAGCTATCCTGCTTACTCCATGCTGGCTATACTGTTTCCAAAACAAATTAGTTTGCTCTTTTGGCAACCATAGTACTTTGATTGTTCTTTACCAGCACCATCTCTTTTATTCAATGTCCACTTTTCCCATGCATATGAGGCAATTGAAAATGCTATGCCTAGCGTCAAGCACACCTCACTCCTCAAAATAATATCATGTTTAATGTTTTAAAGAGGTTGACTACACCAGGTTTATCCAATGCAATGGGTATGCCCATGGTGTTGATAGTGAATCCAAACAAGACAAATCCTTGACAAATTCAATCTTTTCTCCATTTATCATTATGTTACCTACTTGTCTGGTTGTGAGGATTAGATTTTTTTACATTGAATTATAATTCATACTAAAGACTGAAATTGGCTGAGCCCTGGTGGCATAGTGGTTGTGCGCGGGACTGCGGCCCACTGGGATGGAGATTCAATTCCCGCTCACAGGAGCAAAGGCTTGGCCTCCTACTCCCACCATGAGGGCAGTGATGCCTAAAAAAAAAAAAAAAAAATCTAAAGACTGAAATCTTTGTGCTTTACCAACTAGTATTTCAAGTCTTCCTTTTTATCAATTTCATCCTTCAGAATACTTTAATGTCTCTATTACCAGTTTTTGTGATTGATACATACATGTTAGTAATAGTTGTTTTGTTTGGATTTCTTCAAAATCAGATAGATATAATACTACTGCAGACAATGTACCTTAAGATAGATTTTAAAATGTCCCTTTTGAATGCAAAGCCCTTCTTCTTGATTGCTTCATTCCCAGCATAGTAAAGCACAGGGTCTTCGATTCAACACGTCAATACTAGTCTATTTCAGTTCACAAATGCTTAGATTATTGAATTTATGTATCCCATTTCACTTTTTACAACCTCCAATTTTCACACCTTCATACTTTGTACATTCTAAAGTCCAGCTATTAATTGATGTCTGCAACTGTTTCTTCTCTTTTTGAGTCATACCCCATCAGCAAATAAAGGGCCTGAAGACTTTTCTCCCCCAGAGAGGATAACACGACCATGGGGTCATTCATTATAGTTGATTGTGCATTTGAGAAAGCAGCTCTTCCTTGGTAAAATTTTGAGTGTCTTCTGACCTGAGAGACTAATCTTCTGGCCCTACCTCTGACAAAACTCTGCTTCTTTCCATGCGATATTTGGTGTCTGCCAATATTTCTATTCTGTTCAGAACATTTTCCACTGCTCATTCCTCAGACATAGAGAGTTAATTCCTTCTCCTTCTCCATAATCTGTTCTTAGTCTGGAAGATTTCCTGCAATCCGCTCACTTGGGGTGACTCTGCTGGCATTTGAAATAGTCGTGTGGATTGGATCAGTGGCAACACAAAAGCATCAAACTGATCGACAAGAGGTGGATAAAGAAGTTAGCAGAATGCTGCTTTCAAAACCATAGAAATGCCTTGTAAATAAAATAGACAATGATGACTCTGGACGTTATGTAAACTTTCATTTCTTCTGGCTACAGTGTTGTGAGAAGTCTAATCAATCCCTAAATAATCACTCAAAGACTTTAAGAGGACTAATCGGAGAAGGGAACATAGTAGCAAAACCAATATAGGTGCTGGCTCAAAGGGACTGTCTGAGAGGACAAAAACAAAATTTTTTTGAGATGACTAAATTTAAAGACAGTGTGGTTAGCAAGTTAATCCTTCTTGCCCTTCTCTTAGGATCCAATTCACGTTAGGCATATGCGTATCTCGATATTATTATGATAGAAGCCTATGGAATTAGCTTATTATTTTCCATATCTCAGTTTATGCACTTTCCCCTTTACTAGTAGAGACCATAGATAAAATTGTCAAACAAAAAAGTAAACTCAACAATATGCCTGCCCGAGGATTCAGGGAGCTGGCAGGAACAAAGAGTGCCAGGAAGCAGGCCATGCTTTATGAGAAGTGCTGCACCTTGAGCAGAGTACAAAGATCAGTTATGAGGCTTGGCTGTGGGGCATCAGAAAGTTGTTGCTGCAGCCAACATTGGCCAATGGCCGTTTTATTACATTTCCTTTTTATTGTTATGATAGAGGGGGCCATTTTTTCCACAACCAGTTCTTGCATACAAATACAATAGCGAGGGAGAGAATCTTAGTTTAATCAGCACACCGGGACCAACTGGAGTTTCGGTGTGTGTACAGTTGCAGTGCAGTTGAGCATTTTACACACCTCTTTATATATTTTTTATTTATTTTTAAGCGGACAGAAAACATTTTTTTTTTTTTTTTTTAGGCATCACTGCCCTAAGATGGTGGGTGTAGGAGGCCCAGCCTTTGCTCCTGTGAGCTGGAATTGAACCTCCATCCCAGTGGGCCGCAGTCCCGTGCACAACCCCTACGCCACCGGGGCTCAGCCCAGAAAACGTTTTCTTGACTATATAGATGGGAAGTATTTCAGTCCCCAGAGGTTTTATATCTGCGTACACAGAAGAGATTTGTAGAGATACAAGTGTGATGGAGTTCGCCTTGACAGTGATGATATTCCAGAAACGAATCCTCATTGTGATCATGAGGGGTGCGTTACCACCCACTGCCCTTGAGCTAATGTCAACCCACAGTAATCCTAGAAGACAGAGTGGAACCGCCCAGGGGGTTACCACACAGTAACTCTTGTTGAAAGCAGACTGCTCCATCTTTCTTCCCCACAGCCCTGAGACGCCAGGGGAATAATTCACATGGCTCACCTTGAAGCACAGAGTGGTTTAACCACTGTGCCACCAGAGCCCCAGCTAAGGGCATCCCCAGGATCTTTTGTTAGAATAATAACAATAAGTATAAAGAAGCTTGTCTTCATTAAAAGCAATCTGTCCTTAAAACAAAGTCATTCCTTAGCTTCCTCTCAGTAGCCCAACCACGTCTCTTCTGTTACTGTGAGGCCCTCCTTATCCTTGTGCTGACCCTGATGCATAGGCACCTCTATAAGATTGCTGAGGCTGTTGCTTCTCAAGGGACCAGATTGCCTCATCTTTCTTCCACCAGGGAGCTGGTGGCTTTGAACGGCTGACCTTTGGGTTGTCAGTACAAAGCAGACCTATCCAGTAGGATTCCCTTCTCTTACTAATATTAGAAGTCCTTATTCTAGGTGCATTAATCAAAGATTTGATTTATCATTTGACAGCATAAACAATTGTGGTATCTTTTCATGAGAGATACACAAGCTCTTTGATGTTTTAAACATCGCGTCTGTATTTTCTGTAAAATACAGAAAATTTCCCTCAAGAAGACCCGCATGTTCTTATTTTCACTCTGCCCTCGGGGAAGGGTATCCTTGTCAATGTTCATATTTTGTAAGTGAAAGTGTTGAAGAAGTGGTCCAACCATTGCTTCATAATCTCTTTGCTCCTTTTCTCAAACCAGCAGATGTGATGGTGGTGGTGGTGTTATGTCCTCACTCATAGCAAACCCATGTGCAAGAAACACAGCCCGGTTCTGTGTCACCCTCACAGCTGTCCTTATATTGGAGCCATTGAGGCAGCTACTGTGTCAATCCATTTGTCAAAAGTCTGCTTTTTTGCTACTCTGCTACTTTACTAAGCATGATGTGACACACTGGTCCCTCCTGACTACATGTTCACATGAAGTGAGAAAAAGGCTCTCCATCTTTACGGTAGGTTAGGGTGTCTTTCAACCATCAAGTAGAGTAAGAACTCCACCAAATTTCCATGTAATAAATACTAAATTATGTGATTTTCCCTTTTCTTTTTCCTGACTCTTAATATCCTGTTCAGAGTAGCCCCAAGGAAAAATATGTTTGTGTGTGTTTTGCTAAATATTAAAATACACCTAAGTATAATTAATTATTTACAGACACACATCTTATTTTCATGTAATCAGTGTTTCCATACACCATGCTCACAATTGTATGAAAAAATATATACCTTGAAATACTATTGTCAGTTCTATAGTAATGTGCTTTAAATTCTAAAGCATCTCCTCACAAACACAACATAAAATTGTTACTATGAAAAAATTTAATTGTAGTCTCATAGAAAATTACTCCATAAATAAGTTATGTGTGTATTTCAGTATACCATATAATTATTTTTAATAATGGATGTAAATATATATTAACTTGGATAGTAAGGGTAAAAAGTGGTGAAGGTAGGCAATGGAACATTTAATATTTTCAAAGTAACACTCTAAGTATACAGTATCAAAATCTCAGCTTAACAGTTTGATTGCCATCTGTTAAAAGATACCATCATTTTCTTCCTTTCTTTTTTAAATTTGCAAGATTTCTATTTAGTATTGTCTATGAAGCCTGAAGCAACTTTGAAAGGTTACATATGTATTGTAGAATATCTCCCCCCCTTTTTTTTCTTCTAAAATAGAAACCAAATGGGATAATAAGATTTGGCTTTTATCACAGAACTATAGGATAGCAACACTCCCAAGCTAAATAATTCAATGAATGTAAGATATGTTTTCATATATTTATTATTTTCTCATATTTGCCCACAGAATCTGTTAGCTGATGACCTAATAATGTGAGAGACGCTCTCATTTGTCTTTTTATCCTGCCTCCTTCGGAACACATTTTCGATATTTATTAAAGAAATGGTCAAAAAAAAAAAAGAAATGGTCACAAAATCCCCTTACAACAAGCATCCTGGTCAATTCTGGATCACAACAACCCCGTCTCTTTCTGTCAGGTACAACTGCACCCCAGGTGTGTCCTGGCAGCGAACTGAAGGGAAGGCAATTGCCAGGCCTTACTGCTGCTGGATTGCTCTTTGTTGGATGGATTCACTCTGTCAATCTTCCGTTCAGCCATCAAAGGCAAACCACTTGGGCCAGCTTTATTTTTTTAATCTGATTATCTTTAACTATTGAATTGGGGCTTCATTGGCACCCCAATGTGGAAAAAGCACTTTTTCAGCAATTATGCATCATAGTTTACTGCTGTGAAGCAATGAAGAAAACAGGAGGCAGGAGGTATCACCACCCTCTTGTATTTCATTTCTTCTTGAGAGAAGCATCCACATGGTGAGGAAGCTCATGGTAGGAAAAATTGTCTTAGAACAACAGTTTACCAGGGAGTAAGATGATTGTGGAATAAATAACAGGCGAGCATTGAGAAAGGGGATTGGGTTTGTTAGTTGGTTTGTCACTGGTTGATCCCTATGTGATGGAACAACAAGATGACCTTTCCCTGGACATTTGGGCATCCAAGACAGGAGCACAGGAAAAGCACACCGCAGCTTCTGAAGGAACACCGTAAGGCGCCCGTCCTGGCTGGGATTTAGGAAAGGTGAAGGGTTAAGCGGAACCCTCTCCCAAATTCTGTTTCATTTCACCACGAGCCTTTGGTTCTGACTTTAATTTTCTTCAGCTCGCCTGTGAGAGGCTGGGAAACGACAAGGTCTGGTTCGCCAGCGCGTTGGGGATTTTTCCTTTTAAACCTTCCCCAGCTTTATTTTCTTAAGTGACTTAATCAAAGGTAATTCGAGTTCCCATTTTTGTATCAATGGTTGTATTTAAAGGGGTCTTATCTGATTTCCATCACCAATTAAAGGCTTGCGTTTCTTGTTTATATCCATCTCCAAGCTGACAAGGCCCGGGTTTGGTTTTGACAGGAAGTCAAGCCTTCATCTCCTGTCAAAAGTCCCTAAAGCACATTTGTTCTGGTAAAATTATATCTCGGGAATGATGGGTTCTAATACAAAATGAGGATGTGGTGGCATGGGGTGGTCCCTGCCACTTTGTTTGAAAAATAAATTGTGAAACCTCAGCAGTAAATATTTGCCTGGGAGAACACAGTGGGAGGGAGATTGCCGGGCTGGGAGCATCGCCATTAAGAACAGCGAAGTCAGAGGTTAACGTAACAGGAGTTGGTCCAGTCAAAAGGTCAGAGCCAGTTGGCCCAGTCAGCAGAGAGCTTCGTGATGACTTTTAACTCTTTTTGGCAAGATAAACATCATATGCCGCTGCCTTGGGGGAGCAAAGAACAAAGGTCGGAGACCTCGAGGGATTAACTTCTTAAAAAGAGATACACTATTTAACTTGGCTGCCCTCAAATGCTTCCAGTTTCAGGGCCAGCTTCCTTAGCAGTGGGAATCCAGATTTTGTTTAAAATAAATAGTATCTTGTAGAAATCAAGTTTCTGACTCTACAAAAAAGAACACTGATCTTAAATTGAATGGCTTTTTGAGGTTTAAAGTTAGACTGCCAGTGATAGCAGAGATGCCACATCCAGACGTTCGGACAGGCACATCTCCTGGCCCGATTCCTGGTTTGGTGTGAACACCCCCTCTCTCTCCCCTCCCCCCACCGGGTAGGTCGTCTGCCAGCTCCATGGGTTCACCCAGCACCCTGGGCTGTGCTGGGCTGTGTCTATCTGCTGCGCTGCTGCCTGGTCCAACAGGACACTGAGCCTCTCATGTTTCTCTTGCCGTGGATATTTATTGCCATTGAGTCTGCCCTGACTGTACAACAGGACTCATTTTTTCTGATCCCCGGGGTTTTCCATAACTGATGCTTCATTCTTCTCAGCCTGAGTCTGAAAGTTCGCTGATGCATGCTCAGCATTGCAGCAACCCATCAGTCTCGCCTGGAGGACAAGTGGTTGCTGAACAGGGGGAGCATGGATCTGGGCACTTTCATACAGCGCCCCTACGCCTCCCTGTGAGCTTCCTTAATCTTCTCATCACCTAGTTCAGCAACTTGGTTTGCTTCTTCCTAACCAACTATCATTGCACATGTTACTTAATCTCACTTTGCATGTTTCCTTGAACGTAACGTGGCAGTAAGCATAGGACCAATCTTATAGGTTTGCCATGATGATGAAGTGAGCTGAACAGGTACCCAATTCCATATGTACGATGCTGAACCCCTAACAGATCTTCAAATATAAGATTATTTCTAAATCTCAAAGCAAACTCATATAAAGGCATGACCTCAACCAATGTGACACACTATTTCCACTTCATGAGACTAGTCACCTATTTCATGGCAGGCCAGGTAATGGCTCTGAGTATGCATGCAGGGTTGACCTGAGTCACCTGGAGATAGTGCATTTTTATAAGCATTGTATTACTTGAACAGCCTTACTATTCTGATTTACAAGCAATGGTTAACATCAAAGTGTTCAGATGCTTTTCCTTACTGGTACATAGAAAGGAATCAAAACCTGTTACCTGCCATTTTGACTGTTTGTATCCTAACACCTAAAACAATATTTGGTACAATATATTTGCCCAGTAAATCTTTTTGTCACTTCTTTATAGAAAAAATATCTGTTGAATATTTATAAAGTACACGTGCTTTTCACATATACCTTCACTGACCACGAAATTTGAGCCAGACACTTCTGCATATACATGTGCCCTGCCCCATCTCCCCCAGCCCTGCAAAAAAAGCCCCAACTTTCATTGCCATCAAGTTGATTCTAACTCCTAGTGACCCTACACCATAGAGTAGAACTGCTCCTTTGGGTTTTTGAGACTGTTCATTTTCATAGGAACAGAAAGCCTTTCCTTGAAATGAGTGGTCGATTCAAACTTCTCATCTTGTGGTTAGCAGCTAAATGCATAACCCATCATACCACCAGAACTCCCTAACTTGTGCATTGACTGTCTCTTGAGGGTTACATTATTACCTCTCTTTTTCACTTTTTTGGAAACATGTTACTGAGAAGTGCATCATGGCTACCAATTGCAGCAAAACCAGTGCTAGCAATGGCTGGAAGGCAGAAAATCAGTAAATGCTCTCCTCTTGATTTAGACACGTCTGTACAACATCCAAACCACATAACTTCTGATTTCACCCAACATATCCTAGACCTTAATTGACCCATTAATGTACTTAAGCCTTCACAGCTATAAGAGATATATCATAGAGGCCAACTTGCTGATCAAAGGTCATACAGTTACCTGGTGGCAGAATCCAGATTTCAGAGCAGGCTGCTCAACACCAGAGAATCTTCGCTAATTCACACAAGCTTTGTTATTGCTGGCTGCCATTGATTGGTTCCAACTCTTAGTGAACTATAATGTACAAATGGAGAAAACACTGTCCAGTCCTGTGCCATCCTCACAGTTCTTATGTTGGCGGTACTGTGTAGGACTGTGTCAGTCCATCTTGTTGCGGCCTTCCCATTTCTGCTGTCCCTTGACTTTAATTAGCATGATGTCTTCCTCCAGACACTGGCCTCTCTCTACTGGTAACATGTCCAAGGTACATGTTAACATATATGGCCATCCTTGTCTTTAACAAACATTCTGGCTCTTCTTCCTACAAGACAGATCTGTTTATTCTTGGCAGTCCATGGTTCTTCTGATATTCTTTAGCAACCCCATGCTTCAACTGCATCGCTGTTCTTCAGGCTTCTTATTCAATATAAGAATAATTCCACTGGATAGAGGAGCTGAAAATATTGTGGCTTGAGCTAGGTGCACCTTAATCCTTGAAGTAAAATCCTCCCTTTTCAACACTTTAATTAAATCTTTTTTTTGGGGGGGGGGGGCATCACTGCCCTCTGGTGATCATGGGAGCTACCCAGCTTTGCTCCCGGAGAGCTGCTGCTGGATTTGAACCGCCAAGCCAATGGGCCGCAGTCCTGCACTCAACCACTACACCACCAGGGCTCAGCCTAATTAGAGCTTATGAAACAGATTGATCTGATGCAGTGAATCATTTGATCGTTTGGCTATTGTTCCATAGTATTGAATGTAGATATAAACAAGATGAAATCTTTGACCACTTCACTCTATCACCATTTGTGATGATGTTATCAATGGGTCCAGTTGTAAGGGCTTTTTTGTTTGTTTGTTTTCTTTACACTGAGTTGCAATGCACACTCAAGCTGCAATCTTTTATTTTAATCCATAAGTTCTTAAGTCCTCCTCACGTTCAACAAAAAAGGGTGTGCCGTATTGTTGCAATACTGATGCCATATTCTTCTTCATATAATCCAGCTTCTCTGATTATTCGTTCAATAAGCAGACTCAATAAGTGTAGTGAAAGGATATGACCCTGACACACACCTTTCTGACTTTAAACCAAGCATTCTTCCATTCTTCTGCTCACCCAACTGCCTCTTCATCCATGTACAGACTCCACATGATCACAATGAGCTGTTCTGGAATTTCAGTTCTTCTCAAGACTATCCAAAGTTTATTTTGATGCGCACAATTGAATGCCTTGGCATAGTCCAGGAAACACAAGTGAACATGGTTGTAGTATTCTCTGCTTTCAGCTGACATACATCTGATATCAACAGTGATGTTCCTTGTTCCACATGCTCTTCTGAATCTGCCCAAACTACTGGCAACACCCTGTCAATATACTGCTGCAACTGTTGATGGGTCCTCAGCAAAATTTCACTTGCATGTGTTATCAATGCTATGGTTCTGTAATCTGTGCATTCTTTGAGGTCACCTTTCTTTGAAATAGATAAAATATTGATGTCTTCCAGTTAGCTGAATAAATAACTGTTTTCCAAATTTGTTGCCTAGTGAGTTCTTCCAGTGATTCCTCAGTTTCTTGAGACATTCTAATTGATATTCCATAAATTCCTGAAGCTTTTTTTTTGGCTAATGCTTTAAGTTTTTCATACTGTGGTGACTTAGGTGGTGCTGTAATGATGAAGTTTATTTTATTGGCATTTCAAATAACAGTAGAGTCACTTAAAGTGAAAAGAGTTCCATTGAGACTCCAGACTACAAAGAAGGAATAGGCTGTCTGCTTCAGATGTATAAGCTGCTGAAAATGGTATGGGTAGTTATTGATAGGTGTCACCAAGTAGGCTGTGACTCACAGACACTCGGTGTGCAACAGAAAGAAGCATTACCAGCCCCATGTCATCCTCACAATTGTTATGTTTGAGTCCATTGTTCTAGCCACAATGCCCAAATTTTCTCTTTTGCAATGACTCTTTCCTTTACCAAACATGGTATCTTTGTCCCGAGACTGGGTTTTCCTGATAAAATATCCCAAGCCTGTGACACAAAGTCTCACCATCCTCACCTCTAAGGAGCATTCTGCTGTGTGTCTTCAGAGACAGATTTGTTCTTTATTCTAGCCTTTCACCATACTTTCAAGATTCTGCACCAACACTATAATTCAAATGCATCCATTCTTCTTCAGTCTTTCTTCTTCATTGTACAATGTTCACATGTACATGAGGTGACTAAAAGTACCCTGCCTTTGATCAGGCACACCTCAGTCCTCAAAGCGGCATTCTAGCTGTTCATCAATTTTAGGAGGACTTGCCCAGCAGATTTGGTTTTCTTTACATTGGGTAATTAACCCAACTGGAGACTGGGAGGATGAAGTCTTTGGTTTTCATCTACAAGTATGTCAAGTCCTCCTCGCTTTTGGCAAGCAAGGTTGTCTCATTACAGATTGTGAATGATTCTTCTTCCAGTTCTAATGCTATGGTCTTCTTATAGTCCAGTTTCTCAGATTCTTTTCTCAACACACAAGATTGAGTAAGTGTGATGAAAAGGGGTAACCTTGACACCACCTTTCTTGATTATAAACCATGCAGTATTCTCTTGTTCTACTAGTCTGTTCTTGCAACCAACATTCATCTGACAGTAGTGATCGCTCATGCCATGTCCTCTTCTGAATTCAGTTTAAATTTCTGACAGCCCCCTGTTTATGTACTGTAGCAACTCATTTTAAATTATCTCCAGCAAAATTTTATGTGCATATATTAAAAACTTCCATGTATCCTTCAATAATTGCCATGCTAAATATTTTCTGAATTCTGTTTGACTACCCTTATTTGATAGAGGTACAAATACACATTTCTTCCAATTTATTGACCAGGGAGCTGTCTTCTGAATTACTAACATAGACTAGTGAGTGCTTCCAATGCTTTTTCACCTCATTAAAATGAATTCATATATAACTAGGTCTAAAATACACTTCCACCTTACTCTAAATCCACCTGTCCGATGGCAAAACTATGGTACTTCTGTGAGAAAATTTAATATTCCTAAAAAAATTTAATATTCGCTATGTTCAATGGCATTTTTAAGTTCTGCGTTCTAGTGCTATCTATGTTGACAATAATGAGCAAAAAACAAAATAAACTATTCGTGTCTAAATAAATATTACTGTGAGTGTGAATTAGTATGAAGAGCAAATGTTTGAATCTTAGAATCAGATAGCTTTTATCCTTCACATTCAAGTGATGGCTTTCAATTTGCTGCTAACCTCAACATCAGCACATCAGAAACCAGTTACAGACCCCGGAAAGAAGGTGTGATGATCTCTTTCTGATGAGATTACAGCAAAGAGCACCCTTTAGAGCAGTTCTACTCTGCTACACATGGTCAGGATCAGCCATGAGTCTATCTCACGGCAACTAATACAGGTAGAAAATGTCCCAAGCAATTGTAGAACACAAATAGCCATCATGTGATTTGTTGCTTTTACATCTGATTTAACCCTTTGGGGAAAAGATGAGCTGATTCATTGACAAATAATATTCTTTATTATATAAATATCATCTTGAGTTTGTTATGAAAAATGCCACTGCATACTTGATTCACATTTTTTTCTTTTCAGTGACAATGTAGAATAGCTTCTTGAAAACATGTGCGTTTACTTTTTAATTAAAAATATCCTCTAAATTTATGTCATTAGAAGCATTCATAGTAATTATTTGTTGTGGTTAGACGAACTGGGTCCAATCTTAAAAAGTTTGGTGATTTTGTGAAAATTATTTAGTGTTTCTGATGGACTACTTGTGCTAGTGGTTCCATTTTTTTCATACTTCCCAATATTCACACTTTTGTGCAAATCACACAGACTTTGGGCTACACTGTACACCTTATTTTGACCATTGGTACATTGATGTTGCCAATGTAAGCAAACACGCAAACATATTCCCATTGTGTTTCATAATCATTACCACTATCACCATTTTAAGAATATATCCAGCTATCTTGCTAATGCAGCAGTTCTCAATCTGTGGGTCGTGTCCCCTTAGGGGGTTGAATTTCCCTTTCCCAAGCGTCACCTAAGACCATCGGAATACACATATTTGGAATGGTCTTAGGAACTGAGACATTACTCCTCTGTCTGTTTCCAGACAGGTCGTCCCACATGCAGATGCACCCACATAAAAGTATGGGACATCATCACGCCAACCCCATCACATACACCCCATTCAAATATAGGTGTATGTGACAGGGTTAGTGCCATAATGTACTTATGCAGACCAGTCACATGTGTAGAGAGAAGTTACTGTATAGAAAGCAGCTGCTGTTATGAAAGCAGCTACTCTGTTAAAAGCAGCTACTGTGTTGAAAGCAGCAGTATTGGATGTAAGACAAATTACTGGGTAAATGTAAAATCATGAACTGCAAAATCATCAACTACTGCAAAAATATATATCTGTACCATGGGAACTTAATCAGTATGCTGATTGGTCCTTTTATTTTCAGCTATGGTTAATGTGAATACTGCCCCCATGTGAAAGTTGTAGGTATGTAAAAAAAACAACAGAGAATGGCAAATCATAGGAAACTCTAATGGACTGTATTGACTGAACTATGCCATGTATCATCTTTTGTATTAATAAAGCTCTTGTGATATATAATTCTCACTAGCAAACCATCAAATGACACTGGACCATGTAAAGAAGAATGTTAAGAAAAGAAAGTATAGCAAGAACTTTTTATTGTATGATTTTACCTCAATAATTACAGCAGGAATTGAGAAACCACAATGTGTTATTTGTTGTGAAGTTCTATCAGCCAAATCTATGAAGCTAAACTAATCAAAATGCCATTTTAATAGAAAGGATCCAAGCTTTGCCATTTTAATGGCAAGGATACCAACTATTTTAGAAGCAAAGCTGATAGACTCAAGAAAGTCAGACTTGACACTGGTGGTAAATATCACAAACAAAATATAGCAGTTGTTGAAACTTCATATTTGGTAACGCTCAGAAACAGAGCTATGAAACCTCACACTATTGCTGAGAATTTACTGTTATCAGTGGCCAAAGACATTGTTCGAGTTATGATCAGAGATGAATTTTTCATGAAATCGAATGCAACTACCTTATCTAACAACACTGTCCACAGAAGACTAGATGACATATCCGCTGATATTTTTGATCAGATAATTCAGGGAATTAAATCTGCTTTACTTCCAATATTTAGCATCGAGCTTGATGAATCGACAGATGTTACAAACTGTTCACAGTAACTGTTTTACGTGAGATATGTTAATGATGACAACTTTAAGGATGAGTTTCTTTTTGCAAACCTTTTAAAACAACAACTAGTGCATGTGATATATTTGACACAGTTGGTTCATTTCGGAAAGAGCATAACATCTCTTGAGCAAAGGTTTGTGGTGTAAGCACAGATAGTGGTCCAGATATGGTAGGATGGCAATCTGGATTTCAAATGAGTCGCCAAAAGTCATCAGAAATCACTGCATGATTCATTGGCAAATACAAGAAGTAATGAAAAGCATCATAAGTTCTTTTATTTGTAAAGGTGAGCACTTTATAAACAGTTGACTATTTTTTTCACAACTGTGCAATGAGTTGTATCCTCCAAGCAATGTTCGGCTATTTCACACTGAAGTGAGGTAGTTGTCAAGATGAGGAAAAGTTTTAAAATGTGTTTTGAGCTTCATCATGAACTCAAAATATTTTTTAATCAGAAAGCAAGACACAGTTCAAAGCACATTTCAGTAATGAAAGAGGACTGCAGAAAATAGCACATTTGGTTGACTTTTTTTGCCATCTTGAATGAGTTAAATTTATCACTGCAAGGACCAAGTGCAACATGCCTTGATTTGTCTGCAAAGATTCAATCATTCCAAATGAAACTTCAACTATGGCAAAAAAAAAATGGATGAAAGTAAAATGTATATGTTGCCTATGTTATCTGCTTTCTTTGAGGAACATGACATTGAACCAGAGAAAAAGATTACAATGACCATTTCTGTGAAAGGATACTTGCACATGCATGCAGATGAAATTTCATCACACTTTCCAAATCTCCCTGACACTCCATTTGCACTTTCCAGAAGCCCATTTACGTCAAGTTTGAAGATGTTCCTGAAACAGGACAAGTGGAGTTCATTGAACTTAATAATAGCAATGCAGCAAGAACTGATTTCTCTACAATTTCAGTTACAAAATTCTGGATCAAGTGTTTGCAGTCATATCCTGCTCTAAGACTGTTGTAACTTCTTTCATTTCCAACAACATCTTTGTGAAACAGGGTTTTCCAGCTTATTGGTTATCAAGTGTGTATACAGAAGTAGATTTGTGGAAGATGATCTTTGTTGTGCTCTTGCAAAGACTGCCTGGGAAATTTCTGATCTGGTGAGGAAAAAGCTATCTCAACCTTCCCACTGATGTTGGTATTTTACGCATACTGTTCCACAATGTAGTGATGTAGTTTACTGTTGATATATTGAGATTATTAACCACCTTGGGAAAGCACAGTCCTAAAACTAGACTCAGGGTACTGGGGTCTGTCCCTGACCCCACTTTTTAAAGTTTTCACTCACAAAGCGAATCAAGAACACACTGAAACATTCTAGGTTCATTGGGCTCCTGAGCCTCTGCCAGCACACTAGTCTGGAAGCCAATAGCAATTTCCCTAGACTGACATGCAAAAGGGGTCATAATCCCAGACTCAAAGAGAACCTCTGAAAGCTAGTCACAAGATCCCACATCAGAGTTCCCCACACTGTTAGTTACCTTGCCCTCATAGCATAGTAGTAGGGGATGGTGAGGTAGCCAAAGATTTGGAGCACTTGAAAAGATGTCGAGAAGTGTACCTAAGTCAGATTACAGTGTGGCAGAGCATAAGTGGATAGCCAAAACTCCAGGGAGCAAATTCAGTTCCAGTTGGCTAAGAAGAAAAGCACTTCTCTGATAAGCTAGATAGATCTTCCCTGGGGGTTAACGGACAGCCCTGAAATCAGACCACCCCATAAGCACAATATAAAAAAGAGAAAAAATATTATTTCAGTAAAAATTGCAAATCTGAGGCTCATTGTTTAATTCCAAAACAAACTGGCAGAACATGTCCTTTAACATACATTAACATAATAAGAGAGGCCAACCTAAGGAATGCCAGAAGTTTGCTCCAGAAACCATCTGGAGCAAGCCTCAGTTTCAGAATATCTCACTGAGCTCAAACCCAGAGCCACAGGCCAATTTAATTTAATTCAATTTGAGCTGGACACAGAGAAAAAAGCAAAACAAAACAAAAAACTCTCTGAGCTACTGGGGCATTAGCAGTCTTGGCACAAGCTAGGGCAATGCCACAGCCCAATGGAGGGGGTTATGTATACCCTCAGTAATCCTACATGAAGCTGGGGAGGTGCTGCCAGTCTTCTGTGTGACTGGGGGATCCCATACCAGTCTTGGGATCGACACAAGGCTGAGGGAACACCCCTCCCCCACAGCACCTCCCTTCAGTACTGCATATGACACAGGGCAGCTATGCCAGGGATCTCCAGTACTCAACACTGCTGCAGAGATCACTGCCAGGCCTCCACTGTGATCTTATCTTCTAGGGTAATTCTACCCAGCACCTGTGAGACCCTACACCAAGTGGGCACACCACCCTGCTTCCTTGAGACAGGGTTGGAATTCTTCCAGGCAAACAGGCATGAATTATCTCCTCACTATTCTTTTTCTCCTGTCTTTTTCTCTCTACCTTCTATCTTTCCCACTGCAATTGGTCTCAGTGGGCCAAGTTTTATTTTCCTTCTTTCTCTTTTTGTCTTTTTCTTTCTTTTTCCTCTTCTCTCCCTCTTTCCTTTCATATACCACTGCTGGCTTCTGAGTTGCTCCTAAGGCAACACCACTGAAACAACAGGGAGAACTCCAGCCTGCTTTCTGTGGGAGTGCTGCACACCACACAAGTCAGATGTGACAGCCCTCTACAGTGCTCCACACTATTGAAGACACCTCAGGCTGGCCTCTACAGTCTTCTTGTCAACTCGGGCAATTCTGTTCAGAGTCAGTGGGGCCCTGCACCAAAAGAGCACACCAATCTGCCACCTTGGGGCAGGGTTTATACTACGCCAGTCCCATGTTCAGGTGATCAGGGATCAGCTGTCTCTTTGCTCTTTTTTTTTTTCCTCTTCTCTTTCCCACCAGTCAGTCTTAGGGAGCAGTTGTTTTTACCTCTTTCTTTCTTTCTTTCCTCTTCTTCTTCTTCTCTCCTCTGCCTCTTTCCTTCCAATGTCACTGCTGGCTTCCAGCCCCATACCCTAAGTCAATTCCATCCACCCAATGGAGAGAGCTCCAGTCTTCCCCCGGTGACATTGCTGCACATGAAACAAGGCAGTACTACATCCAGCATGACATGTGGTTCAGCTATCTCTTTATCTTTTTGTTTTCTTTGTTATTTTGCTTTTTTTCTTTTTTACTCTTCTTCTATCTCTTCCCTCATTCCTGCCAGTCTCAGCAGGTTCAGTCCTCTTTTTTGCTTCCTTTTTTTGACTCTTTGTCTTGGTTTTGCCTTTGCTTTGTGTATTAGTTTTTGTTTTTGTTTTTTTGCTCTTCTGTTGGTTTCCTCTTTTTTCTCTTTTTCTTCTATTCTCACTTTCCTTTTAAAAGCCACTACCGGCCTCCAGGTCACTCCCTTCAACCTAGGGTAACTCGGAGAGGCCAGTTGGGGGAGCTTCTGGCAACAATTGCCGTGTGTACACGCTGCTGGGGAAATCACACCTGCCCTCAACTGGACCCCAGCAGCTGGGGGGATGTCCCCATCAAATGGCTGGGGGAACTCCCACCTTCTGGAGGAACTCCAAGATCCGGCAAATGACTGGGGGAATTCCTTTCCATCACTTGTGCTGCTTCATACTGCTTTAGAACAGCCACCCAACCTCCATGGTGATTTCTTCAACTAGGTTAATTCTACCTGCCATCCATGGTGATATAAATCAAGGAAGGTACAGCCACCCATCCTCTGCAGCACTCCAGTTGCCATGGGAAATATTATACACCCTCTGAGGTGCTCCATGCCCCGTGAGACATACTACGATGGCCTCCTAGGAGATTAACCAGTGAAACGCCATCTTTGTGGGCCCCGAACCACCCAAACAGTGTCCCATGAAAGGACTAGCCAACTCACCTTCCTAATAATGGAACTCTGGTTGGTTAGAGTAAGAGTTAAACAACAGGAAAATACAGCGGTATCCAGACTCCCCAGTGAAACAACCTGCAGATAGTTCTAAGAAGCACTCATATGAATTCCCCAAGAGAGAGCCCAATGCACATCAGTTCTGGGAGAAAGTGGTGGGCTCATCTACAACAACATGTAAACAGCAACCACCCCTAACAGCTTCAACAAAAAAGCAGGAGAGACAGAAGACAATGCTGGAAGAAGATATGAACCTAACAGCAGGCATAAAAGAAGCAGCCATTGGCTTGGAGTCATACAGGCTATGAAGGAAGCAATAGAGAAAAAGGATGAAATGATAGAGGTGATAGAGGCAATCCACCAAAGGGAAGTACAAGACCTAAGGCAGCAGTTTTCAACCTGTGGGGCGTGACCCCCTTGGGGGTCGAATCACCCTTTCACAGGGGTCACCCAATTCATAACATTGTCCAAATTACAGTTATGAACTAAAAACAGAAATAATTTAGTTGTTGGGGTGTCACCATAACATGAAAAACTATAGTAAAATATGTCAGCATTAGGAAGTTTGAGAACCACAGGCCTAAGGGGTGAAATAACAAAATCCACACTTTGCCAAAAGACTGAAAGAGGCAGGGAATCTCACCAGTAAGGGTAACTTCAGCAAAAGGGAAACGTGGTCAAATAAGACAATCAGAGAAGCCGAAGAAAACCTGAGAGCCATGTCTGATGCTATGAAGAGGAACAATAGTATAGAATAATTAAACTGCTGAAACAAGACACAACAAAGAAGTCAACAGCAAAAATAACAAGAGAATTCCTAGAGGGGACTTGCCAAGCTTAATAAATGAAAATCAGGCAATGATTCAGGAGGCCAAAAGAACATCAGCCAGACTGAATCCCAAGAAGTCACCAAGACACATTATAGTTAAATTATTCAACTATGCAGAAAAGGAGAAAATCATGAGTAACTAAAGAAAAACAGTCAATTATAAAGGTACTCAAATAAGAATATGTTCATACCTATCAGCAAACAAAATGAAGGAGAGGAGTGAGTAGAGTAACATATTCCAAAAATTTATGGAAAAGAGAACTAACCCAAGAATACTATATCTGACAACCTATTTATTAAGATAGACAGAGAAGTAAGAGTCTTATCAGACAAGAAAACACTCAAAGAATATGCAAATGAAACCCAGTTCTACAAAAGATCCTTTCTGACCCAGTCTGGGCAGAATATCAACACTCACCTAGTACAAATGAGAGACCATCACATAGAACAACTCTCTCCAGAGTGCAACAAAGAGAAAACAGTCCTCAAGATAACATTATTTCAATAGTGGAAAGAAGCCAAGAATGAACGACCACACACACAACACAAACTGATAAAATGAGTAGGTAGGAAAACACTCAACACAAAAAGTACAAGATGCTATCACAGGGTGATGAATGAACAGAAGGCAAGAATGAACCACCACACACACACAACACAAACTTATAAGATAGGTCGGTAGAAAAACACCCAACACAAAAAGTCTACAGATTGATGTAATAACACTGAATATCAATGGACCGAACTCAGGCATTAAAAGGCGGAGGCTAACAGACTGACTTAGAAAACATAGCCCATCGATCTGCTGCCTTCAGGAGACAAATCTCAAGCTTACAGATAAAAATGGGTTGAGAATTAAAGTCTGGAGAAAAACATACCAAGAAAATGGCAGTCAAAAAAAAAAAGCAGGGATAGCAATCTTAATCTCTAACAAAATTGATCTCAAGGTACAAGCCATAATAAGGGACAAGAAGGGAACTATACCATGTAATGCTCCAAGAAACAGTAGAACAAGAACCAGTGAGCATAATAAACATATACATGCCCAACTAGCAACCCATGAAATTCATAAATCAAACACTCAAAAGAGATGAAGAGAAAAAAAGTCGCAGGCTCAACAATTATAGTAAGTGACTTTAATACGTCACTTTCTGAAAAAGACAGATCACAGGGAAAGAAACTTAATAAGGAAGCTACAGATCTAAACATAATTGGACAACTTGACTGGCTAGATATTTACAGAGCTTTCCACTTAAATGCAAAAAAATTCACATTCTTTTCAAGCCCACATGGCACACATTCAAAGATGAACCACATGCTGGGATACAAGTCGAACCTGAGTAAATTCAAGCACATCGAGATTATACAGACTTCTCTTTCTGACCACTATGCCATGAGGCATGAAATCAACAAAAGGGCAATGAAGAAAGCAAAGGAATACAACTGGGGGACGAATAATTCTCTATTGCAAAAGGAGTGGGTATTGGCCCAGATCAGAGATGAAATCAGGAAGTTTTTAAAAACTAATGAGAATGAAAATTCAATGTACCCAAACATTTAGCACACAGATTTATCAGAGGAAGTTTGATAGCAATATGTGCACACATGAAAAAGGCCTTATGATTGATAGGCTGGCATAAAACTTACACCAATTAGAGCAGAGTCAATAGAATAATCCTACTAATATCAAAAGGAAAGAAATGATAAAAATCAGAGCAGAGATACAGGAGAGGGAAAACAACAAAAGTAAGAGTTGGTTCTTTGAAAGGATTAACAGAATTTAATAGACTGCTGGCAAATCTAATGAATGAAAGGAAGAAATAAATTTCTATAGAAAGGATAAGGGATGAAGCAGGGAACATTAAAATGGATCCAAATGAAATTAAAAGGATGATTATACAGTACTTCAAAGGCCTGTACTCTAATGAATTCAAGAATTTGGAATATATGAACAAATACTTGAAAAAACAATCTGTAGACAGTTTCCCAAGAAACTCAGCAGACCCACAGCAAGAGAAATAGATTAGGTTATCAAGAGGTTATCAACAATAGAGCCCCCTGGGGTAAATGGCTTCACAGGAGACTTCTACCAAGTATTCAGGGTTGAACTGATACCAATCCTACACAAACTCTTCCAGAACATCGGAAAAGACAGGAAACTTCCAAACTCTTATTCTATGAGACTAGTATATCTCTGATACCTAAAGCAGTCAAGGATCCCACAAGAATCCAAAACTAGAGACCAATATCCCTAATGAGCATCAATACAAAAATCCTTAACAAAATCCTGTCAAACACAAAAGCATATAAAGCAAATAATTCACCATGACCAAGTGAGATTCATACCAGAGATGCAGGGATGGTTCAACATACGAAAGACCATTAGTGCTATTTGCCACATTGACATAAAAAAAATAATAAGAACCACATGATAATATCAATAGATGCAGGAAAAGCATTCAAGAACATCCAAACACATTTCTGTTTAAGACACTCAAGAAGATAGGAATGGAAGCAAAATTCCTCAATATTATATGGACTATGTATGAAAAACCAGCAGCCAATGTGGCATTCAATGGAGCAAATATAATTGAAAAAGGAGACCAGACAAGAGTGTCCCTTGCCCTGCTCTTATTTAACATCGTACTGGGGGTCCTAGATAACAACATAAGAGAAAGGAAGGACATCATAGGTATTCATCATAGGTATTCATCTGGCAAAGGAAGAGGAAAAACTATCGTTATTCATAGATAACATGATTTTATCTATGAAAAATCACCAAGACGCCATGAGTAGAGTTTGGAAATGACGGAAGAATACAGCAGAGGGCAGGTTACAATATAGACAAACAGAAACCTGTTGGACTGCCATACATTTCAGACAAGATCACAGAAGAGACTATTGAAAAGGCACTACCCTTCACAACAGCCAAGCACAAACTGAAACATCTAGGGATATACCTGACTTAAAATAACATAAGATTTGTGCGAGATACCTAGAGCAGTCAAGGATCCCAAAAACTATGGGGAGCTGATATCAGGGGCTCAAGTGGGAAGAGAAGGCTTTGAAAATGATGATGCCAGCATATGTGCAAATGTGCTTGACACACTGGATGAATGTATGGATTGTGATAAGAGGTGTAACTGCCCCCAATGAAAGTATTTAAGATAATAAAAAGACTGTTACCCATGCTACACCATGCTTCCAGACAAAATTTCATCTATTTGTAATTAGAAATAAATATTTGACAATATTTTATTACATATTGTTTTGTGATTGAACACTATGCTTTAATTATGCTTAAATGAAAATACATCTGCATAGCAGGTATTTATGTGATGACTCATAGCAGTAGCAAAATTAGTTATAAAGTAGCAATGAAAATTATTTTATGATTGGGCGTCACAGAACATGAGGAACTGTATTAAAGGGTATCGTATTTGGAAGGGTTATGAACCACTGTGCTAGAGGGGTGAGAAATATGCTTGGAAATAAGCCAAGTCGTCCAACCAAGCAGAGCATCCCAAACCACCATCCTTTAGTCATCTCACCAACTTACTGCAAACACTTAAGAAAGCCCAGATGTTATCAACCAAGTCTAGATAGAGAGAAATAAATTTTCTATGTCCACACATAGACTGATAAGAATTAATAAATGGTTGGTTTGCAGGATGGTTTGAACCATATTAATAGCAGTTTGAATTTTCCCCTCTTGAGCTAATTGCCCCATCTATTGGAATAGTTGAACTTTGATTTTAGCCTTGTTCAATTAATTTTTAGCTGTACACATATATGGAGCAGGCACATACCAAACTTTAACTGGGTATTAAGAGCAATTAATCTAAGTAAAGATATTCTCCACCATCAAGGAGTAACAAAATTATTCTATAAAGGTACAGAGTACATATTTTAGGTTTTGTGGGTTATATGATCTTCATTTCCTCTCCACAGCTCTGCCATTGCAGCATTAAAGTAGACATAGACAACAGCAAACAAATGGACATGGTTCTGTTATAAAATTATGTACAGAATTAAACACCAGGCTGTATCTGTCCCATGAGGTGTGCACTTTCCAACATCTGATCATAAATCCATTGAAATTAAACAATTCTTATTGTCACACAGGGAAGACTACCTAGTAATAAATTACTATATACATTTCTACTTATTTTTTATTGTCTCATTGCTTATTTTGAGATATTTCCTGGATGTAAAGGTGTCTTGAAAATTATGAAAAATTAAGATGAGAAAAAGGCATAGGGGAGGAGAGAAAGAACTATCAATATAATTTCAACAAAAAAGCTAAAGTTCTGTTAGTGAGCTGATTTTGATTCAGAGTAAGCCTACCCGATGTGTAAACTCCTCCTTTGGGTTTCTGAGACTTTAAATCTTTGAGAACTGACAGCCTCATCTTTTGTCCATGGGGTGACCCGTGGGCTTGAAGTGTTGTCCTTGTCTTTAGAGCCTAATTCTTAGGTTGCTATGGCACCAGGATGTCTATGAGGCCAGACAAATTATGGTGCATTTCCTTCGTTAGGTCAAAAATGTCAAACCACCTGATTTTCCTTATTAAAATGATAAAACAAAAGAATTTCTTTTTAAACATGGAATCAACAGATATTCATAGACATACTATGGTGATTTTAAATCTTTATTCTTTCAAAGCTATATTAGTCACAAAACTTCCCCTTTGCAATCATAGTTTTACGTTCTTAGGGTCCATATGCTGCAATGTGCATAGCTTCCGTTTGTGTTCCATACACATATGATAAATGAGTGAAAGAACCCATCATCCTTTTGATGGCAGAATAAGAAACAAGCTTGATTCTGTTCTCATTTTATTAATGAGCTCCAAGGGTAACAGCTTCTGAGTGTAACATGGTCATGCCATTGTCACATTGGAACCGAAACTGCTTATTTCCTGAAAGAGCCTTTGTCTAAGTTTGCACTTTTGCAGCACTGGGTTTGATACTTTACTTGATCCGTGGAAAAGAAAAAGGTCCTCTATGAGATGGGGTGACACAATGCCTGTAACCATGGGCTCATAACAAAGCAGAGAACTGTGCGCACCCTGCTTCTCCAGGGAATAGCTTTCTCTGTTGTACATAGATTCCCAAAGAGTCAAAGCCAACTCAATCACATGTAACAGCAAATAATAATATTTTTTGATCTCCAAACTGGGTTCAAATAGTTATAATGCTAGACCCTAGCAGAAAATAATTTATTTAAATAATACTAATAATTAGAAAAGTTAAGAGAAAAAGTACCTCATTGTGCTAAACATTACAAAATCCCACATACAAAGGAGATGGTAAAATACATAAGTAGTAGTTTGAGGACTGTGACATTGGAATCAGCATGCTTCAGTGCAAACCCTCGGTGTATCACCTGCTAGCTTTGTGACTTTGAACATGTTTTAAATATGTCTCAATACTTTCTTCAAGCAGAAAATGACTATTTCATAGAGATGTTGCATGGATTGAATGAGTTAATATCTGAAAGGTAGTTGGAAAAAAAAGTCTGAAGCAGAATAAGTGTTATGCTGATTATCATTATTAGCCCTACTGCGTGAAAACTTCAAAGTTATGACCAGTTCTAATTCTAATAATTTAAAGAGATTACAAAGTTATAATGTATACATAAAGAAGGGAATAAATACTATATTCCAAAATCAAAACATTCAAATTAATCTAAGATTACATAAAAGTAAATTAACCAAAAAGATTATGGAAAAATAATATTAAGATATAATGGATTTTTTCCAGGAAGTTTTTGAAGTCTCCTCATCTAAACCAATATAGTTTGATGCAATTTTACAAACTGAATATTAAGTCATTTTTCGAAGAATAAATGATTGGACATAGCTGGAAAAAACACAAAGGTATAGTAAATAGTACTTATTTCCTAGTACATCTTAGAAGGACATCTGCTGGCACAGTACGGCAAGTACTAGACTGCTACCCAGGAGGTAGGTTGTTCAAGTCTACCATTTATTCCATGGGACAAAAATGAGACTGTCTATTCTTAGGAATATTTATAGGCTTTTCAAAGCCTATATAGGGTCAGTATGAGTCAGAATAGACTCAATATCCTATATTGGTTAAAAACATTGTGTTGGTTCAAGAATGTGCAAACACATTAATGTAACATAATACTCCAGTTTTGAAAATGGCACACCCATGTAAATAACACAAACATATAATAAATGGACATTAGGACATGATGTAAGATAGCTCTGGCATAATGCCCCTATGCACACACTGTGTAAGTCCAGTGGTATTTTCCAGACGTGAATTTCTTTAGCCTTCTTTAAGTAATAAAAAGGACATCTCATCATTTTTCTATAATAAATGTGCAACCTATGACATAATTAAAAAGTCTACTCATGGATATAGTTTGTGCATGAATCCTAGATCCATGGATTGAGTTTGGTATTACCCTGGTCTTGGAAAATAAAGCACTGCATCTGTGTTTTTTTTTTCTGGACCAGGCTGTGGCAGGTCTGAGATCCACAGGGGAGTTCTTAGTATCTGATCTGTACCCAAGCTCAGAGTTCTTCAAATGGTGGAGTCCTGGGTGGAATGGGCTGTGCCTGTACCTGCCACAACTTGGACATGGGCTGGACTAGTGTGGCACAGGGGACGTGTGCACATGCACTCTGCTTCTGCAGGGCTGGCTCGATGAAAATAACCCAACAGGATTGCAGAGAATCCAGAAACCTACAATGTGAATGGTATTTGCATAACATATAGAAATAATTACACACATTATGTATTTAGTATGTGCTACCATAAAATTACATGTATTAAGTGAAGATAGACTATTTAATAAATGATGTTAGACACAATTATTCCTACAAAGGATCTATTCATACATAAAAATATCTCTATTGATTTGTTGGATAGATCCAAGGGTTATATGATAAAAAAAATGTTCAAATCCAGAAATATAATAGTACATATTAATAATGATATATAATTAAGAAATTATTGCTAGCTTTACTACTTATAATTTTTAGCTTTTTAAACCATAAAATACATTAACAAATTTTTAAAAAGTCAATGTAACTGAAGAAATATTTGTGATGTATATGATTCATACCTATCCATTTGTCCAATTCATAGGAAATTAAATTCAAAGATAATGGAGTTTTCTACCACCTTTGGAACCTCCCTTGTATTAGGTGCTGTTCTTAGGTTAGGGACTGTCTCCTCTCACTCATCCTCCTACTCATATTGATTGTAAGTATAATAGAATGAAACTTCCTCCTCTTGTGCCATCAAGCAATTATTGTTATGGTTGAGCCCATTGCTGAAGCCAGGGTGTCAATCATTCTCATTGAAGACCTTCCTCATTTTTAGCATATTCTCAATCATCAAATAAGAATCATCAATTCAAAGAATAAACCAAAATACAATAAAATATGTTAAAAGTATCCATAAAAGGATGGTCAAACAAAAAAAGCTTTTTTAAAAAAAGATGGCCAACCACACCAGTAATCAGGGAAGTTATATATCTATATATTTATAACTATATATGTGTATATATACATATACACATTTATATATTCACATGTGTGTAAACATACATAGTTTTTAAAATAATTTGCCCACAAGTTTACATAAAATAAGAAACATTATAAGTACTTAAATTGTCACTATTCAATTGAAACACTGAGAGATCTGCAAAATTCTAAACAGAGAAAATATTTATTTTTTAATTTATTATTGACCAGGAGTTTACACAAATCATGTCAAGCAGTATTATACAATAGTTACCACAATCAGTTTCCAAACATTCTTTTTCTTCTTGAACTCCTTGACATTTTCTCCTTTTTGTGACCCCCATCCCCTACTATCACTCTGAAACCCTAATTCTATTTATTGACATGAAATTGCATATGATAAAAACTTACATAAAGTCAATGACTTCATGGTCAGAGGTGGTAAAGATAGCTGTATCCGTTGTTGTTGAAAGTGTGATTATCTAAAGCATTTTTGAAGATAATGTTAGCGTTTTCAAAAAAGTTTAATTGTGATACCTTTTGATCCAATGGTTCTCTATCGAGGAATGTAAATTATGACCAAACCAAACCAAGTAAAACGTCTTTCTGAAGAGTCCATTATGATCTCTAGTGACCTTCTAGGACAGAGGAGAATTGCTTCATATAGTTTCTCAGGTATACATCATGGTAGAAGATTGCTACATCCCTTTCCATTAGAAACTCAATGATTCAAATAACAAACCTTGGCTAGCAGCTGAGTGTTTGACATCTGTGTCATCAAGGTTTCTTAGATCTGTTATAGGCACACTTAATTAAATGCATGTATGCATCAGCACACAAAGAGGGATGGCTCTTATGCTGATTTCATAAAGTAGGGAAAACAGCAGCAACATGAGAAGGCTTTTGTTTCTAGGTGTTGTCAAGTGAGTTCTTCTGTGCATAACAGAAACACTGGTGAGTCTGGTGTCACCCTCATGATGGCTATGTCTATTGCTGTAGTCAGTCCATCACATCAAGAAACTTCCCTTTTTGTTGTTGCTGTAGCTGACTTGACACTCTATCAAGCATGGTGTCTTTTTCAAGACTTGTTCACTCCTAATAACACGTCCAAGGTATATGCATCCAAGTGTCACCATCCTTTCTGGTAAGGAGCATTCTGCCTGGACTTCCTTTGTTTGTTTGTTTTTCTGGCAGTCCACGGTATGTTCAACCTTCTTTGTCAACACCATACTTAAAAAGAATCAATTCGTCTGTGGTTTTCCTTATTCGCTGTCCCACTTTCATATGCAAAGACGGACATTGGAATTATTAAGTGATATGTTGTCCCTTTAACACTCTAAATAAGTCTTAGGCAGCATTTCTTGACATACTTCCATGAAGGTTGATTATGAGTCCAAGTTAAATTAGATCCTGGGACACTTGTTGTTTATCTCTTTTGATCATTATTTTGCCTATTGGTAACGCGAGGGGTTTTGTTTTCTTGGCGTTGAGTTGCAAGCTATGCTGAAGACTGGAGTTTTTGATCTTCAACTGTGAGCTTTGCAAATCCTTCAACACTTTCAGAAAAGATACTTGGTGTTGTCTGCATATCATAGGTTTTTAAAGAGTTTTCCTCCAAGTCTGATGCCAGTTCTTTTTCACACAATCTAGCTTCTCAGATTACTTTCTCCACATATATATTGGATAACTATGGTAAAAAGATAGCCAGAGGCACACCTTTCCTGATTTCAAACCATGCCCGATTTCTTAATTGTAAGCCATGCAACCACAGTGAAGCTTTCTGAAATTCCCTTTCTCAAACTGTGCAGATTGTTAGCATCCACACAATCTAATGCTTTTGCAAAGCAGGAACATCTTTCTGGTATCCTCTGATTTCAGTCAAGATCCATCTAACGTCAGCAATGATTTCCCTGTTCCATGTCCTCTGAGGGATTCATCTTGAATTTCTGGTAGCTCCCTGTGATACACACCTCTAACCATCTTTAATGATCATCAGTGAATGTTTATTGTCATGTGATATGAATTATACTGTTGGAATATTTTTATATTTTCCTGGGATGCAATTATTTGAAATGAGCACAGACTACCTCCTGTGACACAAAAGCGAGTTACCACATTAAAAAGTATTGGCAAGTAAGAGTTCCCTAGTTTTTAATAACATTCAGTTTAATCAATTTTTAAAAATATCATTTTATTGGGGGCTCAGACACCTCTTATCATAATTCATACACAGATCTAATGTATGCAAAGCAAATTTGTACATTGTTGCCATCATCATTCTCAAAATATTTTCTTTCTACTTAAGCTCTTTGTATCAGCTCATTTTTCCCTCCCTCTCTGCTCCCCTCTTTTTAATTCAATTCCTGCATCAGAAACCTCAGGGTTCAGAAGAACTGGGACCTGAAACAGACCCACTATCACTTATGCCATTTTGCTTTGCTTAAACCAATTCAAAATGCAACCTGAGAAGGTAATTGTTTATGAAGGTATCTTCGCTCCTTGATGAGACCTTCAAGAAACATCTTATTGGCATAAGGAAGTTCCCATTATATAAAAGAGGATTTCTGATCTGAGACCATTCCTGGATAATCACATGGGTCTGAATTTAATAGAGGGAAGATTTTCAGCACAAACATTACACAACAACCCAGATTCTTTATGATACAATATGATATGAAATGATTTTATGCAGACAAAAATTTAAGGGTAGAAAGATTCTAAAACTTGATTGCTTATGGGATAATATTTCAAGCCTCCAATCATTCCATTTTAAAATACCTCAAGTTTACAATGAGGAATCTAAAATGCACTAGCAAATTCTATTCATTCAACTCTAGTTCTTGAAATGGCATCTGCCTTTGAGCTATAAAAATAACAGATGATTTTTTGATAGCTTATCAGTTAACAGACTGCTTAGTTAGGGTAGCACATTTTTATGCTAATGTCAGCAGAGAGGGAGAGGGAAAGAGCAGAGAAATAAAGTAAAAGCATAGAGCACCATGGTGGGGTAAAGAAAGATTTAAAGTCTTATTGTGCTCAGGATAAAAAGGAGGGAGTTTCTCTGCCAAGTGTTTCTACATAAGGTAAAGTGAGATTTAATGACTTAGAAATTGTTCAAACTTAGAAGAGCTCCTAGGGGCAGACAAGGGAAATATTAAAATGTGACTTAATGTTTAAATCCTTAAATTATGCTTTACCCAGGGCATAAAATAAACGAGGAAGCCCTTTGGGTGAAGAATTCTATTGGAGTGCCAGTGGGTCAACAGATGTGTTCTCTGAAATGTCACTGTGACATGGTGGTCTTATAAGTCAGTATGGAAATCTTAATTAATTTCAAGAATTCGTGCCTAGACAATTGAGAAATATTCTTAGGGTTCTAGCTGGTGTTACAGAAATGAGGCTTTACTAACCATTCAGAATAAATCATAGAGACACAGAATCTTAGAGTTGGGAGGAAACAAGAGCTGCATTAGAACAATCTATGATCCTATAATCCATGTCTCATTGTTGACAAGATAATCCTAAAGTAAGATATATTAATAATAAAAGACTGCTGAATAAATGACATTTAACATTATTATGTTCTAGGCACTCTAGTTAAGACTCCATGGGGGGTGACTAAAGGCTTTTTATTGAGAATAGTAAATGATGCTTTGATAGTGGATGAGAGGTAAAGTGCACTAAATAGATAGAGGAAATGGTATTTAAAAAGGGATATTCCTAAAGCTAAGAAATAAGGATACAAAATGCGGATTCAAAGATCTTCCAGTAGTCTACTTCAAGGAGAAGACAAATACATTTGGGGTAATTAGCCTGGGAGGCAAGAGAAACCTTGTGTGGCAAGCCAATGGGAGACATTGGAGTGGGAAAGCTTGATGCAAGTGATTAAAACAGGATTTGTTCCATGGGGCATTTGTAAAGGAAAGGTGGTGACACTAGTTAGGTAGAATATACATGGGAAGAAGTGCAGATATTGGATTGTTTCCTTCTGATAACAGTCCAGTAAGATATTAAAAAGGTGCATTTAGTCTTAGGGGGACAGAAAAGAAATATTGAGTAGATAACCTCTAGAAGTGGGAGAAAACCGGACTTTAAGCTCCTAGAAAGAGTTAGAGTGTCAGAAACTCAAAGAGAGTGATCTGCCCTGTCCCAGGAGTCAACATCAATGGGACAGCAATGAGCGTTTTGTTTTGTTTTTGTAATCTCTGTAAGTCTTGAACTTGTTCAGGGTATCTTCTGAGCTCCTGGAGCAAGTGACTGGACAGCTCTGTGCTCTTCTCCATAAGGAAGAAGATGGGAAAACTTACAGGAGGAAACGGTGGGGTAAAGAGTTCTGATTAAGAACTCTGGCTGAGAAACAGTTAGAAACACAGATCTCGTACGACCTACCCTAGCAAAATATAATGTTGCTGTTCTCTACCAGGGTTCTAAGAGGGTATTACGTCTCATAGAAAATTATTTTAAAAATGATTATATCAATTATTTCAAGGGTAGAACAGAGTACTATTCTGATTACACAGGAGAGAAGTGAGTTCTGTACATAGAGTGGAATCTTGAGCTTTAGAGTGTCACCCTCCCAGTTTCAATCGAATGACTTCACCCAGTGAGAAAAGTCAAATGAAAAGCGGAGCAAGCCCTCCTGTCTTTTAGAGTCAGAGAAAGAGAAGCCCATAAAAGAATCGGGGAAGGGGGGGGGGCAATTAGAAAGATGAGATGTCCAAAATCTAAATTTCATAAGTTCATTTTGAAAGCCCAAGAGAACATTTTAAAATGAATTAATTATGTCACAGTCCGAGGCTAAAAGGAATAGGACAGGATTGTGACTATGTTAACATTTATTGAGGACCTCCAGAGATCTGGGTGTAATATATATAAGGACTGAAAGCTTTCTTGTTAGGTACAGGAATGATGATGGAAATCATTTTATGAAATGAGATATTTTGACATCTGAAAATTTTCCATTTAAAGTCATTGATGCTAAAAGGAATAGTTTCAAGACAGTGTTCCTTTTTGAAATTAGATGTGAACTATGTGAAGTGAAAGAATAAATAGAACATAGAGGAAGGCAGTTGGGGGTTCAATGTAAGAACATTTTCTTCAGTAACAAATTTATTGGTGAGATGTGGGCCAGGTCTGAATCTATCAGACCTGTTTGTCCACCACTTAATAGTGTTAAAATATGCCTTTTGTTCATTTCTTATTTGTAAACTTTCTTGACCTTTTTTTTTTCATTTATATATATAAAGTTTACATTGGGGAATAGTTCATAGTATTAGTAAAATTAATATTTAGAAACAGCAAAAAAGGGCATGCCTCCCTTCTGAAAGATGCTCCTGTGAACTTATGATCCCAAATCCCACTGTCATTCCAACACAACCCTATCTAGAGTTCCTAAGAAATAAATCTTCTTTTTTCCACTGTGCAACCCACTTCAGTGCCTGAAGCCCACAGGATAAAGCCATGGTTACAGTTTGCTCTGGCATGGGACACTATGAGAGGCCTATGGGATTGGCTCTGCCACGAGGCAATCAATCTTTATGGGAGCGTATAGCCTCATCTTTCTCCCCAAAAGCTGCTGGTGGGTTTAAAGTGCTGACTTTGCAATTAAGCAGCCTGGTGCTTATCAGGCAACACCACTAAGGCACCATATTATTTTTTTTTAAATTAACAGGAATTTATACATCTGAAAAATATCCATTTTAAGAGTTGGTATTCAATACCATCTTTCTACATAGTAATTGCAGTATTTACCCTGTGCGAGGCCTAGCCTCTAACTCTCTTATTTAACTTTTGAAAGAATTTCATGATGTGCCCACTGTGAACAGTTGGGGAAATTGAGGCAGTAAAAATTATATACTTGTCCAAGTTGGGACTACTTTGTGATATTAGTCTAAAATCTTCAAAATTGTGCTCACTGGATGGTTTACCTAAAGCACACCATCCTTACATTCTACCAACTTTAAGCAAATAGAAAATCAGTGAGTAGCAACCGAATATTAAACTGAGTAGCCGGCTTCAAAATATATGGAATTGTTGCTTCTAGCATATCAAAAAGTATATTTGCAATAATTGTACTTATATTATATCTCATATTGGCAAAAATGTTCCTTCCACATGAATAGAAAAGTCATGTAATGAACTTACAAAGCAATCATTGTAGGAATTCACTCTATTCTTTCTTGCTTTAATACATCCAATTCAATTTTTACCAGCAGAAGCAATTCACAAGTTGAAATCTTTCTGAACGTTACTATCAGATGTCAAACACATTTACATCATGCAAACCAGCACTTAAGCTTAATGCTTAAGATATATCAATGGATGGGGGAGGGGGGAAGCTGGAGTTTGGTGATGTTTTCATATGTCCTCTAACAATAATATAAGTAGAAATCTGTGTTATCATAGATGACATCTTGTGTGCCTCTCATCTTCCCTAAAATAAAAATTATCTTTGCACACAGTCTGGTAAAAGTGAAAAGTTTGTGCCCCTCATTCCATAGTTGCTATTTTTCATCTCTCTGTTCACAGTTTACCTTGGTTTCAGATTTGCAAGTGCTTGGCACCCCAGAGTAGCACAATTGTTTAGACATCTGGTTACTAACCAAAAGGTTGGTGGTTCAAATCCACACATAGAGGCACGTTAGCAGAAAGGTCCAGTGACCTGCTTTATAAGAGGAAAACAGAAACAAAATACAAACTGACTATCCATAAGTGTGTGGGGCACATCTATACTCTGAAATACATGGAGTGGCCAAGAGCTGGCACTGACTCAATGATAACGAGCTGGTTTGGGGTGGTGACACTAAATCACCACCAATTCCTTTCTCCACTGCTGAATGCAATGAGTCTCTCTCCCATTGGAGCCTATTTGGAAACCAGTCTGAAGAGGGTCCTTTGTGCCAAAGACAAATTACAATAGACAGGGAAGAAATGCTTAGACCCTGGATCCAAGCTAAAAGTAGAAAAGGAAAGTCATCGAGAAGACTGATCCACTAGTTCTCAACTTGACAGAGCCTGATGTGCTTTAATGCATATTACAGAATAGGTACTAGTGACATTCATGTGATGAAGAAGATAGTTTCTGCCGCTGCCTCATTGGAAAAATCAAAGATACAACTTTACCTTCTCGCGTTCTCTTTCTTAATGTCTCTGAGGGACCCCCGTCGCACAGTGGTCAAGTGCTGTGTAATCTGAAAGGTCAGCAGTTGGAAACCACCAGCCCCTATCTCAGAGAGAAAGATCAGGATTTCTGCTCCTGTAAAGAGTTCCAGTCTTGGCAGCCCCCAGAGGCAGTTCTGCCCTACCATACAGGGTGGCCAGGAGTCAGAATTGACTTGATGGCCATGATCTTGCTGTTTTGAATTATTAATGTATGTACCAATCAATAAGATGGCCATCGATATGCAAGTTCACTTCATGATTTCGATCCAAAGGAACCCCCTTTCATACAATTACAGAATTGAAACTTTAGCTAGCAGTACTTCATTAGAAAAACTGTCTAACAAGTTATATGTGGAATATAAGTTAGTCAAGTTTCTGAATCACTGGTAAACAGAACCCTTCTAAATAATGTGATTTCCTCCTATGTAAACAAGGTATATTTAAGTAGGTTATATTATTGAAACAGGATGAGTGTCTTAGCCATCATAGTCATAGACTTTCTTATCCATTCATATCACAGGATAGAAAATGGATGTCAGCTGATTTCAGGATTTTCGTTTGAAATGTGTCTGTGCACCGAAGATAGATATACATCATGAAATTTATTTAACTCAAAAAGGTGAGCAAATATTTGCCTATAGGCCTAAGATCTTTGAGAGGAATTGTATGGCCTCTGTCTTAGTGAGTTGTAGGATGATACAGTACTTCTTTGGCAAGATTTATCTTTCACATTTTGCATGTGTAAATCAGGAATATAAAAGGAACATTTATATGATTAGACTATCTTCTGTACTGTCTGTGGCTTCTTTAGTTTTAAAAGTTCACCAAGCACACATAAATTTGGATGTGCAGCAAGCACTCATAAATGCCATGCACCTTCAAATATTGTAGGTTCTTTTCAATGTTCTGATCCGCAGCAGCCCCTGTCTGGGAGAAAAATAACCAGAAGCACAGAGGAGTGAATGTGGTTCTTAAATTGAGAGTGTTCCTCCTTCCCACTCTACTGAATGAACTGTTAAAAGACCAAGAAGGCTGTCATAGAGATCTCACAGGAAATAAGAACTCCAAGCCAAGGGTGTGTCCAATGGGGTTGGCATGCAATGGCAGACCGCCCTCCCCACATGGAAAATCTCGTCACCCATCTGAGATATCACATAACTGTGGCAGCGCTCCAGAGACAGAATGAGCTCCACCTGTTTGCAATGTGTTTAGCCATTAATATTTATGTAGTAATTCGAGGGAGTAAAAAATGACAAAATGAACCAAGTTGTATCACTGTTGGTGCTTTCAACCAAGATTTCTCATCAAAAAGTAACGGCGTGAATCTCTCCTTCATCGGAGGAAGCAGTCATCCAACTCGCGACGCCAAGGATTGCTGGAGAATGGGACGACGGCGCCATGGCCTGGGCATCCCGGACATTTCCTCTACCAGGACTTAAGGAGAACATGTTGCCCTGTGTAGACGCAATTCTGACCGACATAAAAACCTGATACACCAGAAAGATGTGGTTTTCCAGCTCTGCTAATATTAGCAAGCCATATTTATGAAACTTAGAAGAAATAAGAATGACACAAATCTCTCAGAGGAAACAAAATGAAATGTCACAGTGAATCAGAAATGTAATTGTTTTTATCCATGTCACCAGGATACTTCATGTCAAGGCACGAAAGTGCTCCAAGACAGCAGTCTCTAGAGGCAATCAGTATTCCCTGAAGATCATTTGTTTAATGTCTGTGACCTTGGGATACACTGATGTAGGTACATTTTACATAAGATTCCTTGTACTTTGGATCTATTCTCCTTCTTAAAGAAATAGCTTCTTAAATATAGTGGCCAATAAATAAGATGATATGTCCTCTCATTTATCCTGAAATGACCTCTTTTAAGGTTTTATTCTGCGGTTTGTGGATGGGAACGCCCCCCCACCAAACTGGATCCAAGAACATCTATTTCAGAGGAGTAAATATAGCATGATGAAATAATCATAAGCCTTGGGGTCAGACAGATCTGGATTCTAACCCCTGGTTCCCCCATAAAGTAACTTTAGGACATTATAAACTGTATTGAACCATTTGAGCCATGGATTAGCAATTGCACATAATATCATTTCATAGAGGTGATGTGAGAATTAAGTGTATTACATGTTTAATACTTTCCCGGAGTGGTTCTTAATTTTTGTTGTATCACATCTTGAGCTAGAATTCATATAATTTGGATATGATACTATTCTGGATCAGGGAATACTTTATTTTTAGCATGGGGTAACTCTAAGAGAGCTGATCATTGAGATATGGAACCTAAAGCACTGCCTGATATATAGGTGCTTCATTAATATTTAATTTTTTAAATCCTAGCAATAGGATAATGTTTCAAATGAAGACCCTACTTGGGAAACCATGTCAGATAAGCCAAGTAAACCCAGGTGTATCCGCTCCACTAATTTGAGGTATAGAGTTTCATCTAAGGTCCATTACAGATTAGTACATCATGATAAAAGGGGGGAAAGTGAATTTGTCAAGGATTTTGTCTTGCTTGGACCCACAAACAATGCTCTGGAAATGCTAGTCAAGAGAGCAAAAGACAGTTGCTGCCTGAAACCTCTTGAGAATATTGAAAAAGAGGGATATTACCCTGAGGACAAAAGTGCACATGACCCTAGCCATGGTGTTTATAATTGCCTCATACATATGTGAAAATTGACCATTGAGGACGAGTGAAGAAGCATCACTCAATGCATTTGAATAAAGGCACTGGAGAAGAATGTTGACAATGCCATTGATTGCCTAAAGAACAAATTCATCTGTCTTTGAAGAGGCCCAGCCAGAAAGCTCCTTAGAGGCCAGGATGACGAGACTTCATCTGATATACCTTGGACATATTGTCAGGAGAGAAGGACATTGGTCCCTGGAGAAGGACATCAGTTTTGGGAAAGTCTAAGGGTATCACAACAGAGGAAGGCCCTCAAGGAGATGGATTGACACGATGGCTGCACCAAGGGACTCAAACATAGGAACAATTGTGAGAACTGGGCAGTGTTTCTTCTGTTGTACATAGGGTTGCTTTGGGTCAGAACCACTCAGTACCACTTAACAACAACAGCAAAGATTAGTAAGTAAACACACGTAAGCGTGTGTTTATCTTGCTTCTTAAGTAGCCCATTTCTTTTTTGTTTGTCTGTTTTAATGAATCATTTTATTGAGGGCTCATACCACTCCCATCACAATCCATACATACATCAATTTTATGCAGGCCACATTTACACACTTATTGCCATCATCACCCTCAAAATATCCTCCTTCCACCCAGGCCCCCAGTATCAGCTCCTTATATTTACTTTCATTCTCCCCTCTCCCCCATGAACCCTTAGTAATTTACAAATTGTGGTTATTTTCATAGTGTACAGTATGAACAGAGTGTCCAAACACTCACTTCCCTGCTGTCTGTGCCCCAGAGAGGAGGCTACATGTAGATCCCTGAGGCTACATGTAGATCCTTTTTATTCCTCCATCCCTCCACCCTCCTGGTATTACCACTCCTATTACTAGTCTTGACGGATCATCTATCCTAAGTTTCCCATGTTTCCAACTTCACTGTACATCTCCTGGTCTAGATGGTTTTATGTGGTAGAATTGGGATCATGATAGTGGGTGGAAGGCAGCATTTAAGAAACAGAGGAAAGTTGCATAATTCATTGCTACTACCTTGTATCTTAACTGACTCACCTCCTCTTTGTAACTCCTCTGCAAGAGGATGTTACCTCACCTATTGATGGGCTTTGGGTCCCCAATCTGTACTCCACCTCATTAATAATCATATAATTTTAGCTCTTTGATGCCTGACACCAGGTCCCTTCACCACCTTGTGATCACACAGGCTGGTATGCTTCTTCTATGTGGACTTTATTATTTCTGAGTTGAATAGCCGCTTGTTTACTCAACCCTTTAAGACCCCAGACTCTATATCTTTTGGTAGCCGGGCACCATCAGCTTTCTTCACCATCTTTGCTTATGCACACATTTTTCTTCAGTGATCATGTTGGAAAGGTGAGCATCTTGGAGTGCCAATTTAATAGAAGAAAGTGTTCTTGCACTGAGGAAGTAGCTGAGTGGAGGTCCAATGCCCATGTGCTGTCCTACTACTAACCCTATAATTTTGCATGTTGATCTATTTCCCCATCCTCACTTATAAATATATGCCCCTATGTACATACATGTATTTGAACCTCTATAAGTGCCCATTAGCCCCCAGTTCCTTCCTCTATTTCCATTTGCTTCTCTCTTGTCCCACTATCATGCTTAATCTCCATTGAAGTAGCCCATTTCTTTTTGCTAAACTCTATGCCACACAGGTAGGATTAGTAAAGGATCTTGGATGTTTTCCAGAAATCCTAGAAAAGATTTACTTTTTTTAACATCCCCATGAGAATTACAAAATAATGCGACGCCGATTTTGTCCTCAAACTGCTTACAATCAAGTATAGTACTGCAAAGAAGCTGCACATGACTCAACAGATCTTGGATGTTGCTAATGATGACTATCCTCAATTGCTATCTCAAATATTGGAGATCTACCCTAAGATAACCTGTAAGAAAAGCTTAATTGCTACTTGCAAAACAAAAATTGGCCATTGGAGAGTTTATGGGACACAGTTCTCCTCTGATGCTTATGGGGGCACCAAAGCAGCTGGATATGTTGATAACAATCTGTGCAAGTTGTAGAGACACTCCAGGTGCCTACATAATCCACACAGCACCGACTTGTCAGAGTTCTAGGGTGATAGTTGGGTGAAGGTAGAATAGCTTCTTCCACATGGAATTTTAACACTCACATCCTAGAATTAAAAGAAAAAAACATCTCCCTGACATCAAGTTCATGCAGACCAAGAGTCAACCTGTAGTATAGGGTAGAACTGCGCCTTTGGGTTTCTGAGACTTTGACTCTTTGCTGGAGTAGAAAGTCCTGTCTGTCTCCCAAAGAGTAGCTGGTGGTTTTGTACTGCTGATCTCATAATCACTAGGGCACCAGAGCTCCTCTATGTTCTAGAATATCTACATGAATACTATTCTACTTCCTCCAAGACTGAAGAGCTTAAGAATTATGTAGAAATAAATATTCTTAGAGGTTAAAAAAATTAACCCTAACGTGTATAGATCATAATTCATCAAAGCACTGAGAGTATAGCACTTTATGGAATACTCTTTGAAGGTGTGATAAACTTAAGGATCTTTAAGTGAGAAGCTTATCTTGGATTATCAGGCTTGCTACTACATACCATCACAAATGAAGGATAGACACAGAGAGCAGATGGTGATGTGAAGATGGACACAGAGATTGAAATGCTACAACCTGTAATCAAGAAATGCCACAAGCACTAGAAGTTACAATACGCGAGACATGGAGCCTTCCCTAAAGACGCCCGAGGAAATGTGGCTCTGCAAACACCTTCATTTTGATCTGTTGTTGTCCAGTGCCACAGAGTTTATTTCAGCTCATATTGGCCTTTTAGGTCAGAGTCAAATTGCCCTAGCGGGGGTCCTAACTGGCCATCTTTCTGGCAGATTGTCAGACCTATGCTGTACTCACATACACACAGCCTGCAGAGCTGCCAGTGAGTTCAAACCACCAAACTGCACCACTCAGTGCCTCCCCCACCACCCCCGCCCCACTCCCGGGCCCTGGAGCTACTTTTGATATTGGTTTTGTGGTTCTGATTTCAGTTGGCTAGCCTCTAGAACTAGAAGAGATTAGTTTTGTCTCATTTTCAGCAACGATTTTTTGTTAAAAAAAAGTTCCCATAGCTGCCACAGACCAATGTTACATGTTCTGGATTTGATGCTTTGATATTCATAGACTAGCTGTTATTTGCAAATCACTAGGTTCAAGCTCCCAGGAGCAAGGCGAGGTTCTCTGCTCCTGTGACCATTTACAGCCTCAGAAACCCACAGGGGGAGTTAGATGCTGCCCTAAAGGATGACGATGGGTTGAGTTGAGGCCAACTCTCTGGTAGTGAGTCTGGTTCTTTGGGTTTTCAGGTTGGAAATGAGTGTCTGTCAATGTGTTAAGAGGAATATGATTTACTTTGTCCTGTAGGTGTGTATGAATCATGTGCACACGCTCACTACTGGAGGCAGATATCATCTAGGTCTCCACACTAAAGGTAGCAAGTATAAGATGGTCTTCCCTTGTGGCAACTGTTGTTAGGTGCCAGGGAGGCAGTTCTGTCTCATGGAGACCCTTTGTACAAGGAAATGGAACACTGCCCTGTCTTGTGCTTTCCTCCCCATTGTGACTGTGTTTGAGCCCATTATTACAGTCGTGTCAAGCCACCCGATTGAGGTCTTCCTTTATCTATCTACATCTATCTATCTATCTGTCTATTATTATTATTATTATTATTATTATTACTATCTATCTTCTATCATCTATCTGTCAGTTATTGGCAAATTGTGTACTCTGCTAAACATAATGTTATTCTCTGTTAACTGGCCCCTGCTTGTTACATGACAGAATTACCTAAGATGAAGTCTCACCATCCCTGTTTCTAAGGATAATGCTGGGTGCACTTTTTTCAAGACAGGTTTTCTTGTTATTCTGGAATTCTGTAATCTATTACATCTGCTTCACTAGCATAACCTATCAAACACAGGGATTGTTCTTGAGGCTTCTGAATCCATTCAGATGTTATATGTATATGGAGAGATTGAAAACAATGAAGTCAGGTGCAACTTAGTCCTAGAATTTACATCTCTCGTTTTAAGCAATTCAAAGAAGTTGTGTTAAATGGAGTTGTCTAGAGAAACAAAACCAGGACACTAATAAGTCTCTGTATATTTATATATATATATAGAAAGATATCTAACATAAGAAATAAACAGTTAACTAATCTATAAAGCAGTACAAATGGCTCAGTGCAACTCACTTGCCACGTGAGACAGCTAGTAGACTGGCAGTCCTTGGAGTCTGGAGGACCGCCAAGTAGTCCTCTGTAGAGCAATTCAGTCTATCTGGCCACAAGCAGCAAACCACAAGGCAGGTCACCAAGAGTCAGCCAGATGACAGAGTCTGACAGTCCCCAGCCCAAGAGATGTATATTTCAGGTGCATGGCGAAGCAGGGCTTGAAGGAACCTCAACCCACAGCAACACAGCCCACTGATTAGGTGTCCCACAGGTAGTGTAGCTTAGAGATTGAGGCACAGGACAAACAAGGCAGCTGGCTGGTCCCAAGATCCAAGAGCAAGAGAGGGGTGGCAGAGATCCTGAGCCATTTATATCTCTGCCCTTCAATTGATCTTACCTTTGTTCATTGGCCATGTTGTCACAACAAACCTACATGTCTTCTTTGTCCATGTTGGCACAACAAGCCTACCTGTCAAGAGGTCTTTTGCAGCAGATGTGCACAATGCAGTACATCTTTGCTCTGATGATATCTGCATCCATGGACAGTGATTGTGAGTCCGAAGTATGTGAAATCTTTGATCTCTTCAATAATGTCTTCATTTAGTATGAGTTGCTTATTTCTTGGTCCAGTTGTGAGGATATTTTCTTTTTTTTTTTTTTTGCTAACCCTATATTTTGTTGTAATCCATGCCACAGCCTATACTCTTGAATCTTCATCCTAAACGCTGCTATCTCTTTGCTTTCATAAGTTGAGTTGTGCTATCTGCATATCAGTATACAGATTGAACAATATGGCAAAAAAGGATACAACACTGGCCCACACCTTTCCTGATGTTAAACTGTGCATATCTCTCCATTCTCTAAGAGTGGCTTCCCCTTGTTCCATGTCCAGATTTGTCACACTGAAGTATTCTGGAATCCCCGTTCTTCACAGTGCTATCCATATCCTATGCTTCTGTAACACAGTGCATGTCCTCAACCATTGTCTTTTTTATTATTTATTATACTCACTGTAAAATTAAAATTTACAGAAACAAAATTGCAATTTTGAGTAGATTTTTGCTAGCACATGATAAGTTCTGTGAGGACAGAAATGGCTTCCATCTTATCATTGCATCCTTGGTGTCTGCCCTGGGGTGTGTGCCTGGCCTGCATAAGAGGTGTCCAACAAGGATTTGTTGGCAAATGATGACTGAATGGGTGAAAGAGTGAACATTCTTTCTCTAAGACATGTGTATTTGCTTTCAAATATGTGATCCAATTCGTCCAACTTGAGATGATTTAATTTTAGCCACAAGTCTGAAAAATATTCCATTACCTTTATAAAATTCTTGCTCCTCATAATTAAATTAGACTCATTCCACTGGTTCCATTGATTTCACTGGGTGTGTATGCTCTATGATAAGTGCATAGATAACCTTTGCCAACAGGGCTCTTGCCATGAGGGGAAATGACTACAGCCCACTCCACATGAGAGCTAATGGAGTCCCACATACCTCAGTTGTCCCCCATCTAAGATGTAGGGAGTATTCTCCATGTGCTCTTGCTGATGATGATGCTCTTGTCTGACCCCACAAACTCTTTCTCCAGAGCCAGAAAAAGTGTCTGACATAGCTTACGTGACACCCTTGAGCCCGGTCTTTCATAAATTAGCCCCTTGTTGGAGTGAATGCTAATTTGATAGTGATCAAGATTTGCTCTCATCAAGTGCCAACTCATTGGACCCCCTGGAATTAGTTAGTTGACCATAACCCATTTATAGTGGAAAAAGCTGTACGCAACAGCCAGCTGTCTTAGCAGGAAGGAAAAAGATTTGCTTTTTCAAATTGGCTTTAAAAAGTGTATCTGCTGCCAGAAGGCCTCTGGGCATGTGTATGAAACATCAAAAACAGATACAACAATACGCACGGAAAAGAAAGAAATTCCCAGTGCAGGCTCCCCACGAAGTAGCCAAGTGGGTTCTACTGAAGGAACTGAGTGAGCCATAAAAACGTTAGTCTATAAATGAACACTGAAATATAACAGGGGTGGGGTCTCACACTGGATTCCATGCATTAACTAAGACAGAAAAACAAAACTCCACATCTTCTAATCTCTTCTACTATGTTAAAGTGTACTTTCTGATTTAGGAGAAGAATGAAAAATGCACATCACAGAAATACTATAATGTATTTTTAAAAATCCACAAGGGCAAAAGGCTGCAAGATCTCTGAAAATTAGAAATGCTTTTTAATTTAACATTTAACTGAAATAGTTCATAGCATCCCAGACTTTCCAGTTTCTTCATACAAACCTATCTTGATTTACTCTATTGTTCATAGAAGAATCGAGAACTCAAACTTGATGTCCTGATTAATGAGCATAAACAATGTTTTGAAGAATTTTTTAACCTGAGCATAATTAAGTCATCTCCTTACCAATAACTGCATATGTCACATATTTCAATGGTCTCTTGGGGGTTTTTAATCTGTTTTCTTGTATAAAGAAGGTTATTTTATTTTTACATTAAGGAAGCATTAACATCATTAAATGGGCTCCCATTTTATGATAACTGCAAATGTCACATTGATCCAGAAAGATAAGAAAATGTGCTCATCTTTGGAACAAATATCCAAGGCATGAGCAGGCAACCCACACTATTTGCATTAAAAAAACAAATTGTATAAATGCAGAAGATTGATGTACCATCTGTTCATGTCCTTCACTTTCCTGGCTCTTCTGTGTTGAGATATTTTTATGGAATAGTTACGTTTATTATTTTGAAAATGAGCCACAGGTTAAAAAAGTTTACGGTGGGTAATATAACTCAAAGCTACTGGTTTACTATATTCCAGGTATTAAAGCTTACACTGTGTTATATCTCAGGTTCTTAAGGCTTCACTTGCTGCTTCTGGAGTCTGGTGTTCAGAACAAGATTCCACGTATACAGCACTACAAATGATGTTTAGGACTAAATCCAAATTATCTCACTCATATGCCTCTTGGCAAGAAGCACCATTTTTAAGTCCTTTAAAAATTAATGATTTTCAAAACGACCTGCATAAGGCATCAACTTGCTCTGCCAGTCCGAAGGAAAACAAAGGCGTGAAGCCGAGTAAATCAATGTCAGGCTGGGGTTGGGGTGTGGAGGTGGATTTCAAAACACCACTGCCTAAGACATCGCTTTCTCCTTTCAATTTGATGCATGCAGTTCACTGTCAAGTGGATCAATTTAAGTTTCATTTTCTTTCTGCCTTTATTAACACCACCGACTATATTTACTTTTATGAACATGAACCCACCATCATAGTTATTTTGTATGGGATTTAAATTCCCATTTTATGTTACCCTTTTTGTTACTGGCCACCTTGACCCAATTTATTTATTTAGGGGGGGAAAAAAGAAGCAGCAGCAATTGAGCAGACTGAAGCTTCATGACAGTCATCGCCCTCTGGTGGCAACTGGCGTAGAAACCCAGGGCCAGATTCTAAAAATAAAATAAAATAAAATAAAATTAGTGGCTTTCCAAATCTCATAATTCTCCTCTTTTTGTTGTGAAAAATTCTACGTGTGATACATATGATTAAATAATATCCTATGCTCCAATATCCTAATAACATAGGTAAATAATTTATCAAAACTCTCCCTTCAGTGTTTGACCTTATGTTTCTGTCATAGTGATTTCTGATTAGAGAAAAAAAAAAAGGGGGTGATTGATTAAAATAAATAGAACAAAATTGAAGGATCTTCCCTGAATTATAACCCACTTTGAAACATTTGGACACTAATGATCACAAACCTAGAAGAAAGCGACAGTGTTATTCTCTTTATGCTTGCCCAAGGGTGCTCGCTTTCCTACCCCGCAAAGCACAAAGAGTTTTGTTATCACTGGCAAAGAGAGACTCATACGATGGTATCATTTCTACACTTTCCCATTCCACTCACTTTCCACTGAACCTGTGGGGGAAAACCAACACTGAACTCACTTGCTACCCCGTCAGTAATAAGCCTCTATTGTGACCTTGTATTTTAACATGTGTATTTTCTTAGCCCCTTCCCAACAAGTCCCTATTTGATCTATTTTGCAAACAGCACAGTGGAATATGTGAAAAAGCAAAGTATTATCTGCGGAGAAATCCAGACCCTATATTTAGCACGTCTGAGTAGGAGAGGACCATGTGTCCTTGGAGGTCCTCTTTGATTGCTCAGGAGTCTGAAGAATCAAAGAGAGCCTCTAAATGAGGGCCAGGGATCAAAGACAGTAACTAAAAAGAGAGAGGCAAACAAGCAGAAAGCAGCAGTGCTGGCGGGGTTTCCTGGGGAAGAAGAGGAAAGACCAGTGCACTTTTGGGACAAAGGCGCTGACTGAAGAATTGGTGATTATCTGAGAGAGTAGAGGCATCCACTGTCCTGATAATAAAATTGGAAAGCATTGAAGAAAAGTTCCTGTAGTGAAGTACACATTACAGCAACATGGAAAGAAAACCAAACACCTGAGTGCTTTCACGTTAAAATTAAATTATTGTCTTAATCCTCATTTTCCTCAATGGCAGCTTTTTCTCAGAATTGTTTTCATTTAACCCTAAACAAGAAATCGCTCCGCCCAATGACTTCCAGACCAGGAGGATAAAGCTGGAGATCAAGTTTGAAACATGATATGGAAAACATTAGTAAAATAGAGCCTTCACTCATTATAGAACATAAGTGACCTTCATAGTGTATAGAAAAGAATAAAATGCTGTAATATTATCTGCCACAGCATTTCAAAAAGGTCAGAGAAAATTCCTATCAATCCATGTTTACTCCTGAAAGCACAGAGTGCCCTCATAGAAGAAGCAATGGTTCTTATAACAATCTTATAATTTTTAATATTGGAAACATGCAGGGGAAATTTTGCATATATATTTTTTCACTTTGAAAACCTAAAGGAAGATTTTTTATTTTGAAACCATAAATCGAATGAACAAGGCTGGAAGTGACTATTTTGGCTCATTCTTCCCTATCTGCTTGCACAATTCCAAGAGAAAAATTTTATTTTGCTTCTCTTCCTGTCTGAAATTTTGTTTATAAAATAATTCCACATGCATTGCATCTTGGTTCAAAATTCGTCATGTTCACATGAAGAGTCACACACAGGACGTTAGGGACCCATAACATAAAACGGATCTGGACACAGTTTTCTGAATACCCATGAACAATAATAATTTCTTGCCTAAATGTTCTCCAAATCACAGTTGTGCATTTTTTAATTTTGTCAAATATACTATAATCTCAGTTTATTGACTTTCATTTTATTTATTTATGTCATCTTATTTTCTTTCAGATAATAGTATGTGATTCTACCCCTCTATGTTTTATTTAAAAATAATATTATACTGTTGGGGAAAAAACTGTTACTTAGGGTACAATTAGATGTATATTTTTCTTCGTTCCCTGATATGCTTTGGTGTTTCTCCTTTAAAATAATTTATGTTTCTTTAAATCAAGATTGGTGATGGCTAGATTGTGAAGCATTTAACAGAGGGATTGGTCACTGAATTCCCTTTATGGTACATACATTGAAGTGTCTTAATGTTCTTTTTTCAGCCGATCTCCAAAGTGCAGCCTACTTGAAAGTTTTAGGAATTGTTTTTGTTGCTGTTGTTGCTGTTGTTTTTTAAATAGCAAATCAAAGCATTCTCAAAATTGGCTTTCTCAGGTGACTTTGATTCTGTGACTAGGGAACGCAGAAGTAAAATACCACCCAACTAAAGTCCCTTCTTTATACAGGGGGAAATGTCCTTGAGTCTAGGAGAAAATGCCCACATCAAAACAATACTATTAGCTGAGATATAATGCCAGGAGTGGATTTTTTTTAAGAGAAGCTATGCTAACCAAGAATAAGTCACGATAACTACCCTTAGTATTAAAATGAAAATAAATCTTGATTTTATATCAGATTTTTTTCTGTGTAAATATCTTAGCTATTAAAAATAATTCTTAAGCATTTACTTTGCTGTTGATTCAATGAAGATATCCATATGATTGCTTCTTCAGAGTAAAGAAGCTTGGAGAAGCAAAGTAACATATAACTGTAGGTGCTCAATCGATAGATAGATATAGATAGATATATACATAGACAGAATTGAAAAAGCAAGCCATCAAAAGTGACATCACTCTTCTTAAGTTTATGAATCAGAATTTGGTGAGTTTCACACCATTGTTATGAAAAGCTTTTAATATATGTGAGTTACAAGCAATATGATAATCTGAAAGATGAAAGCTGTGTCTATTTCCACTCCACCTTATAGCTATGTACTAAGAATGATCTTATTGACATGAAATCCATCGACATCTATAACTCACGAAAGCGAGAACTCACAAAAGAGCATAGAGTTCTAGGGTGGGTGCAAAGGATTTGATCACACCACTTTCACACTAAGCAGGGGCCTTCCCAAGGAACAGTGGAAAACCCTCTCACATTCTGTGTGCCTGTGACTCTTTTATTGGTCAAAGAATTTTGTCTACGAACTATGCAAAATCATTCATTCTCATTGACAGTTAAAACATAGACTTTGGAAGTTCATTCAATGGACTACAAAACTAAGTGCACACGGAGCTGATAGGTCCCAAAACTACCTGCTTCAATGACAAGACCCAAAATTACCCTATTGGGTAAACACACACACATATGTTTCAATGACCAGTTAATTTAATGTCTTGAAAACTATAACAATACAGCTAAAGCATAAATAATTCCCTTTCTTAGGCAATGAACAACAATGCAAGAATATACCAAAAGTAGCCTGTATTATTGTTTATTTCTTATTCTTTTACATAGCTTTAAATACACTTTAAACTTTATGCAATATTAATATATTAAGATGTCAGGGAAAAGAAAATGCATGGGTGTAGAGAAAAGATGAGTAAAACAGCAGTTTCTCAATTATGTATATGACATCAATATAAATAAGCAAATAAGTCTTATGCATTTCTTTCCAGGATGATTAAAAACAAGGAATGTGAAATCAAATACTTTTGAATATCTATAGTGAGTAGTATTTACAGCATTCATGAATAAAATAAATCTTTTGAAACAACAAAATCTATCCCTTGGGGAAAAATAATTTTTAAGCAAGAAAATAGTATTTCCTAAATGCTTTTTAATGAGATCCATTTAAATCATCATTTCCTCAATTTATTACTGAACTTTTGTATTCCTTAGATTAAACACTAGCAGTAGCTTTCCTTCAGTTTGGAGGAAAGGTAGAGCATTTGACTTTCAAAGATCAAAGGAACTTTCAAAGTGCAATTCTCTCACATTGTGCATGAGTTATAGCTCTCTGACTTTGCATGTGGCCTTGCTGTGTTTCTTTCACTGCACCTCTACTCTGCAGCCGCACTCCAAACTCTAGGTTCTGCCTTCATGCCCTGTGCATGCATTTCCCCTTCTGTAAGCACAGGGGAGGTGGGTGGCTCCCCCTCTCACTGATTAAGCATCAAAGTTAGGCTCGGAATTATATAGAATATAAAATTAGATATTGTCCCTGCCCAGTGGGCTCACAGTATCTCCAAATTTTCTGTAAAATATGTCTACATATTGTATAACAGATGCACTTCAAGTGCTAAATGTCTGGAGATAAATCTATTATTGACTTCATCCTCTCAACCTTTCCAATTTCCTTTATCATTTGTCAGCTCCCTTTATGTTGCTCTCGTTATGAACATGCCCAGGCAGATTGGTGATTGCAAAGTGTGCTCGTCACTTTTTTAAGAAACTGGTTGCCATCATCCAAATTCTCTATGACAGATTGTGATCCTATGCATTGGGGTACTAATATTATTATTGACCTTAACCCATGGGCAACTCTCTCCCTACATTGATAGCAAGGGTAGATACTTAAATCGTGCCTCCAGTACCCTTAGAAATACCTTCTAATGTCAACATTTCATCTGACTTTGTTAGACAACTCAAGAATCTGTTGATTTTTAATCATTTTATAATAGTGTCTTCAAAAATATTTTCTTTCCCTTGGACTGGAATTGTCTATACTGCATATAGCTAAAATACTGGGAAAGATATTTTTAACTATACTTTTAATACACATAACAACTTTTTTTTCCTTTTTTAAATATAGGTGCATGGTCCTGTGCACTGGCATTTTTATTTTCTTCACTTCAATACAGATACATAATTAGTGCATTGAATTTATATATTTAAACATATAAAAGTATTCCTTCCTTAATGCTTTCACAAACACTTCAATTACAAAATTATCTATTTTGCAGACTTTGAGGCAAAGAGCTGAATCTCCAAGTGGAGCAGCCGTGTAATATTATACATGTTAACATCGCATCATTGATTCTCCTGCTAACATCTAAATCTGTGGATCAATACATAATTAAAGTTTAAAATTCCTGAAGTATTCAGAGGTGATCTATGTAAAATTTTGACCTATTTGAATCCAACTTTTTCTATGCTTTAAATAAAAGAACAGTTTGTCTTCACATGTTAAAAATAAAACAAGAAAAAAGTAAAATGCACCCCCCTTTTTGTTTATTTCTGAATCTTTTCTTCATTTCAAATGAGTTTTTAAACACAGTTGGCAGTCAAACCCCTAATCATTCAAAAAGTTGTGTGACAACGGAGAGTTGGCTGGATCCCATCAGTTCTTTTAAAATGTATTAGTCTTTAACCACCTGTCTTCTCCCTTAAAACTTAAAAAGAAAAAAAAATGAGGAATTATCAAAGGACTAGCTTAATGACACTCTAATGAGGCTTTGAAATACATACTTTAGCATACCTAATGATTTAAGACTTTATGAATAAGATGGAAATTAGTTGATTTGTTCTATGTCTTTGGTAGAAAAATATCTCTTTTGCCACAATGGACCAATATAGGTCCATTGATACTTATCATAAAACTCAATGTTCTTTCTGGTGATGGTTGAATAACATGACGACTATCATTCATGTCAAAGGATTACATGAAAGAGATTTTAGAATGGTCAATGTTTTGTCACCACACCCCTACATCCTCCAAACACACACACTGTCCTCTTCATATTTCTGTTGTTGTTGTTTTTATCTTCTTTACAGCTGACCTTGTCCATGTGGTCAAGAGAAAACTGCACATGTGGTTTCTATATTGCCATTCTGCATCAGTCCCCAGGATGCTCCTGCTGTTGCCAGACGCAGTCGAATCTCATGGTGACCCTTTGCACAGGAAAAGAAAACCCTGCCAGGTTCGGCACCATCCCCACAATTGTTCTTATGCTTGAGCTCATTGTTGAAGCTCCTGTGCCAACCTGCCTTCGTCTTTCTCACCAACCTTCTACATGACCGAGCATGAAGTCTAGATCAGGCCTGGCCTCTCCTGATCAGTTGTTCAAAATCTCAAGGTCGGGGCATAAATTATCATTGGCACTATACTCTTGCTAAGAATGTCTTCTGTGGCCACCAACTTTTCATCTGATGTGTTTGCCCCTGAAGATACTAGTTCATGGCCATCGATTCTGTTTTGGAAGTACAGCCAACATGTGCATTCGAAGGAAGGATGGAAAAACTCCAGGTTTGTGTCCTTGAACCTGTTACCATGGTGAAGGACATCAAGCTTGATAAAACTGAAAGTCATAAAACAAGAAAACACAGCCTGCTAGGCGATGGTTTGACACGGTGGCTGCAACAATGTCCTAAACATAACATCAATTGGGAGGATGATGGAAGACTGGGCAATGTTCTGTTCTGCTTTCCATGTGGTCACTGTGCATATGAACCAACTGTACACCAAGGAATAAAACCTAGTGGTGCCTTTCATGTATTATCAGTTTGCTTATATCTTGCCATATAAATACCTGCTTTATCAGTTAACAGAATGGTATTAACTAAAAAGATGTCAGTAGAATTCTGAACCAATTCTTTAAAACCATCTGTAATCTGAAAGTCATTTGTACTTTTCATAGATATTAATCAAGCTTGATCATTGGTAAGCTTGGAGGTATTTCATTTTAAAGAATATATTTAGTGAGAAATTTAAATAAAACACCTCCTAGAAAATTATTTTATTTCGTTTTATCAGGTTACTACTCCTGAAAACTGTTTTCTCTTTCAGAAGTTAATACTGGAGTTAAGGGGAAGAGAGGGAAGAGGCCTCTGATAGTGGGGTCAGAGTAGAAATACTCAAAGCACTTCTTTCTTGTAAATGTTGTAGCAATATTCATGATGTAGGGAAGAGGACCTACAGAAGAAAAAGGAGAAAAATACCTAAGACATTAGAAGTGTTATAATTTCCCGCTTTGTAATATGTAAGACAGAGTAAAGTTGGAAAAGACTTCAAGGAAGACGTGAGGTTGATAGAATAGTTCCTACATCAATGGTCATCTTCTGGAAAATCATAGAAATGACCTGAGAGTAGAGTTCATTTACTTCATACATATTTGTGGAATATCTGCTCTATGTTCTAGGGACAAAACGCTGAATGGAAACCAGATGTGATGTCTTGTCTTTACTGATTTGTGGATAAGGCAGTAATTAATAAAATTAGAATATAGCTAAACATCAAAGAGTTACAAAGTGGAGCTTGTTCTTATTTGTTGATGTCCAGTCAGCTCTAACTTATGGCTTTCCTAGGTATAAGAGAACAAAGTGTCCCCCATCCACCTTTATCATCATTAGATAGTGCTAGGAGAGCCCTTACTAAGGACCTGAAGGAGCAGGGTGCACTGCAGGTTGGGCACTGAACTGTAGCGCAAACCCTCCAGTGATGCCAAGGAAGAAAGAGATGGCTCTTGATTCAGAAGCCCTCAGAAGCTTTGCTGTAAGCAGGAGTCAACTCAGTGGCAGTGGGTTTGGTTTCTTATTTCACCTCATTTGTGAACTCCTGGGTCTGAAGAATGACCAGATATCACACTATGTTTGCAACAATATTGAAAGGTAGAAATAGCATAATAAAACAGAATCACAAATGATAAATCTAGGCTCCTGGTTTTATATTTATAGGTTTCCAAAAAGTAAATTAAAGACTCTATATATCTGAAATTATTGTTAATTCATAAGCTCATATGCTATTCACATACCACAATGTAGCACTCAGTAGTGGTATTACTATATATCTATAAACTTCAGTTTTCAGTTTAAAATCTCAGATGTTTCAATTTGCATTTAGCTGAAAATTGGCAAGAAGATTGCCATCTCTGATCCAATTTTTTTAATGGAAAACTAATTTTGATTTATGGAGTGGCAAAAATATAAACATTTTAGATAAATCTTTTGCCAATTTCTGGATAAAAAATGGTTTTAACTGTTAACTTTGGCCTTTTGAAGGATTATTTTTAACTGAACATGTCAATGTTTTCACCCTAGAATGTTTCTCCATGTAAAATCACACAGTATCACCTTGTTCTGCTTCACAGTGCATTACCCTTTCTTGAGACATTGGCTCTCTTTGCTCCACAGCAATAGCCCCTATCTAATGAAGCCAGTCTTCATGTCATTACCATCAGACAAATATGCAGTCATTATTAGCACATTTTGCTAAACATGGAAACTCTTTTAGATTTAATTTAATATTGAACAAGATTACTTTAAAAGATTAAGGACAAAGATAAAACTGAAAATGAAAATCTGTTTCCACAGAGTCACGTCCCAACATGGAAACCTGATGAGGCCAAGGAGAAAGACACTATGGAACTTTCCCAGCTAGTGGCCTGCGCAATGCATTGCGAAGCACAAAGTCGGGAGTTCTAACCCATCAGCTGCTCTGAGGGAGAAAGTGGGTGCTCTCTGCTCTGTAAAGATGTTTTAAATACCAAATGTCTTTATATACCAAAAGTACAGATTTACTCTCATAATAGTTGGAATTGATGCAATGGTAGCACGTAGTAACAGTTGCAACAGTAGGAGTATGAGGAGGTGGGATGGTTGGAGGAGTAGCAGTACTAATCTTTAAGAACTGACCAAGATGTTTTGATAATTATTGGTTAGAGAAATGTGAAAGTTGGAAATACAGAAGAGCCAATAAAATCAAATGCTGTATCGCATGGGGCAAATTTGCGGCACAAGACCTCTTTAAGGTGGTGAGAAGCAAGGAAGTCACTCTAAAGATTAAGAGATGCCTATTTTCAATTCTCTCATCTGTTGGACAATGTCATCAGCCGCACCATGAATAAGGAAGGCTGACGAATTGATGCGTGTGGATTATGATATAGGCAAAGAATACTGAAAGTGCCAAGGACTTCCAGAAGAACAAACAAGTCTGTGTTGGAAGAAGTACAGCTAGCATGCTCCCTGGAAGGAAGGGTGGTGAGATTTTGTCTTGGTGCTTTATCCAACGTACATGAGGTTTGACCATACTTTATTCTAAGAGCATTCTGGTTGTACTTCTGTCAACACAGATACATTGTGCGAAATAAGGCAATATGTGATTCACATCTTGCCTCATCCCGCTTTTTCTTTAAACATTTTGAGCAGGTTTCATACCTTAGTAATCTTCAACAAGGGATAGGGTTTCATTTTTGCTTCTAATTCTCACCCTACGTCCTTAGCAATTTCTTCACAGGTAATATAGGTCCTGGTCACGTTGTCATTAGCCTTTTCACATTCACTGGGGATCAGTCCTTTCACAGCTTGAGGTTTCTTTCTTTCTTTGTGAGAATCAACCAGATCATCAGAGTGTGGTATATCTAAATGGCTAAACGTAGGTGGCATGCACTGCTTTTCCACCTTCCTATTGTTTCGCACACTCTTCTTTCACTGCCAAATTTACACTCCTTTTCTTTGCCTCTTGCTGCTCTTATTGTTACTGTCATGAACACTCGTTTGTCTGTGTGCAGGAGCCAGCATGCGCTTCACAATACTATGTTTGGAAGAAAATTGAACAGAGAAATAATAGTGTGATGTTCAGGAAATATGCAGTATGCAAAACCAGCTTTTGCAGCTTATTAGTTGAAGCACACACTGCTATAGAGTAAACTTTTTACATAGCTATAATTCAGGAAGACATGTTTATTCTGATTCTGAAGACATGTATGATAGATCATATACATACTGTTATATTATCCACTGGGAAGCTAAACCACATAGTCTGCATGTCACAAGAGGGACACATTTGTGCAGGAAGCTGTGGTGTTTGCTACAAACCATCTCTGATCAGGATTTCAGAACTCTATTAGAAACTTTTTGGAACATGAAGAGATTTTCAGTTAAATGTGGCCTAAGTGAATGCTATATACTATATAACTGGATGTGTGTATACATATATTTTATTTAAAATATGTACGCACACACATCTATCTACCTTAATAAATTAGAAACATGCCTTAAATATTTTTCTTGGACTAAGTTAAATTAAAATGTACGGCAAACTTTTCCAACAGAATTGAGACATTCTAGGCAATGAAATCCATTTTACAATGCTCACGTAAACCTCAATGATCAGCACATAACGATCAGCAGGTGAACTTCCTCATCATTCCACAATGCATCCGGTCATTATTTCCTTTCCTCTGCTTTCTGAAATTATCATTCTGGCTGGTTTAGAACTTTGAGTTTACGCTTTCTTTATCTTCCTACCTCTCCAAAAAGGCTTCACGAGGTCAAAGACTAGGTTAGTCAAAGCAGGAGGTTGGATTTGAGAAGCAATGAAAAAGAACACCTAGACACATACAAGATCTGTTACAAAGTGTGCTGCTTAGCCGTGAGCCTCAAGGAGACATGGGTGGAAGAGAACATCAAGTCAGAGACCTTGCATGAGTGTGATTCCCAAATCTCAGTTCTTTCAAGCGATGCTTCTGATAACAGTGATCATTGTGGTAACTAAGACGGGGAAACTGCTTCCTGGTGTGAAGACATTGCTGGGCACACTGGTAGTGTTCCCAGGCCCCGGGTGATGCAAAAGTTTAAGGACTGGCTAGTCATTGACAGTGCAAACAGGGGAGCTTTGAAAGGCAGGCTCAGAGCTCTGCTTCCCAAAGGTCACAAAGCCTTAAAAGTGCACCAAGGCGGTTATGCCATGAATCAGAAGCAACTCCACACCAAGAAACAACAGCAAATTCTAAGTTCAGCCACGCTATCCTGAAATGTCAAATTGACTTCATGTTTACAAAACCTACCTTCAGTAAAAGAGTTCACCTAGATCCACGCTCAAGTTTCTGGTATGGTTTCATTGTATGTTGCATCAGTCAAGGTCACCTAGCCATCATGCAGGCAACGGTGCCCTTCAACTACACAATCCTGGCCAAGGAGCCTGCCTGCACTCTCACTGCAACACTTCACAGTTTGACTCAGAGGGACTTGAGAAGGGCAGGCCTGAGCACAACATGCCCCGCCCACCTGCCCCAACACAAACCTGCTTGCCTCATTATCATGAATTAAATCTTCGTGCATCATAGTTGTTCGATGAGAATCCAATGAGTTAATAAATAGGATCCGATGAATTAATAAATGGGAAGCCTTCCGTTGCTCACCTGTAAATGGACCTGTCACACTGCCTGCATCTAACATGAAAATGTATGTCCAACACTTAGCATGGTACCTGATACATATATGATGCATGCACATAAACTGCTTGTTACCATGACTAAAAGAATGGATATGTACATAAGAAGTCTAGATTAATTATCCATATGCTACAAGAAGGAGCCTTCTAGCTTGTCTCATTCTCGGTTTTACTTGGACTTGGGAAACTCACCTAATTGTACACCTACTTAAATAGCACTTCACAATTCCATGACCTACCTCTCAGTGATTGCCAAATTGTCAAACGTAGCCCTCTCGAGATGAGCTTTAATGAGATCGCCCAAGCAGCTTGTGCTTCTCCTTCAACTCCCTCTGTAAGTTTCTGAGGAGTTCAGAAAAAGCCCTTTAAGGATCTTCAACCCTTTAAGGGAGGTGAAATTATCCACCAATGAAGTTGTTCCAAGATAGGATTTTGTTAGACTTGTTTAATGGGGAACCATGGTCCCCGATGCCAAGACTCCTCTCTCATGCACTACCTTGCACCTTGCAGGCTGCAGGTCAAAACTTAGCCACGGTGCCACCAAGGTCACTACTATAGTATTGTTCATAAGGACCCTGTAGAACAGACAGGGTTTCCAAGACTGCAAATCTGTAATGAAATAGGATGACTCAGAGTTCCTTTGAGAGCGTCTGGGACTTTTAAACTGCTGTTCTTGGGATTAGCAGTCCAACTTGTAGTCCACTTCACTACCAGCCCTCTCTCTGGGTGAGTTTCATTTGCATTCATCATCTCTAAGAAAGAGAAAGGAGTTGCTGGCAGGGAGTTCGGCTTGGTTTTGTCCGTGTCCAGCACTATTTATAGGGTTGGCATGCTGTCAGAGAGCCCTCGATATGGAACTGTGGTATGTCACTGAATTCCAAGGTAGGAGGAATATTAATATTGATTTCAACCCCTTGATCACTCAGATGAGAGGTTAGATCAGGGAAGCTAAGGAACTAGGGTTTTCTTTTTCCATTCTTTTTCATTTTTCTTCATTTCTTCAGAGACCTCTCAAAAAGTCACCATCTATTGAAAGCAATCAAGGATTTATGTTCTTTAGATTCATTCAAATAGTCACCCTGGACTACATCATTTCCATGAACTTCTGCCACTTTTACAAGTGCCATCTTCTTATTACTTGAATCTATGATTTGGAATCAGATTTCAAATCAATGAGCTTGGTTTTCTGCTTTTATTCTTTTTTTCCCACCTTACCTACCTCAGGAAAAAAAATGAGCCAAGAAACTAAATGTATGTGCATCATAGTTCCTCACTGATATTGAAATATAAACTAGACAAAAATGAAGTAGGAGAGAGAATGAGAACTAAACACTGAAGTTTTTTGCGTATCTATTTTCTGGTTTCATTCAGCTTTTATACTTGATAGTTTAAAATACTTTTTAAAAAATTTAAAGTTAACAATCTTACTATAAATCACTTGAGGATAGTTACATTTCAATTTTGTCTGAAAATGAGTTACTATTAGACATTGGTTGGGGGCATGTTTTAGGGCATTATTTAGGACAATTCAAATAATCAAAATTGTACAATAGCACACAGATAACTATCATTTCATTTTTTTAAAGATTGGTCCTGCCATGGAAGGAGTCCAGGTGTGTGGAAGGTAGGTATTAAAAACATATACAACAAGAACCAAAAAAAAAATTTAGGAAGGAGATTGGAAAAGTGAAGCTCCAAAAGAGATGGATTTAGCTCACTCGAGTTTGGGCTTACAAGATCTAACTGGGAGTGACAGTTATAGATAATTTTAAAAAGTGAAAATAGCAGTGAAATACTGCTTTATCATAATCCAGATATTCAATTGTAAAAGTGAGGTGTGCTTACAAGGAACAGCAAGAAATAGAAGGAACAAATAAGCAGTCTCATGAGACAGGGATCCTCTCTCTACCTCAACACTTAATCTCACTGTCCAGGAGATTCCCTTGGTCTGTCTTTTTAATCCATTTTCTTATCTGCTTTCTGAAAGGATCGCCAATGGCCAGTGGAGTCAAGTCATCAATGCCTGCAGTCATGTTATCATTTGAAATTGATGTCCACAAAAGTTGTCTGATTCATGCAAGTCCTGCAAAGAAACCTATACATTTTCACATTTCTGGGGTGTAATTTCACAAACGTACTCTAAAAATCATCCAAAATTGAACATATTGGAGGCAATCAGCCAAAAATCAAGACTACACCATGTGAAGCATTAAGAGCCAAGAAGAGTGACTGGATGTCATATGCAGAGCTGTGAAAACCCAGCCCATCTTGACAAAAAATAGATTGACTGTATACTGTGTACTGTAAATGGCAGCATGTGGAGAGAGCAGTCACAGAAGCTAACAGAAACTTGTTACAAGCCACAGCTGAAGCTCCGAGGGCGGGAGAGATCGATGAACTTTCTGTTCACTTCACCGCAGGCACTCTGCCTTTGTGCCCAGTACTGGAATGTCTAAGAAGCTGTCAGGTTTTCAGCTCCTGTCACCCTTCTATGACTCCACGTTACAAGATTTAAGTGGAGCGCAATTGTGAAGCTAATGCATACCTGGCTCTCTCTGCCCCATGGCGTGAGGGGTGTGTTTTAGTAAGAAAGGCATCTTTGTCAGAGTCAGAGATGGGAAGCACTTGCATGCCAAGGAACCCCCACACTGTTGAAAGTGTTGTTTTAATATTAACTGACAGATTTCAAAGATCACTTTATCTGTCCCTTTTACTTGATTATATATGAATATCAGAAGAATCTTTTATGGGTAGAGTGCCTACAGTGCCTGCCTATAGGTCTTCCACATTTCTAAGTCATAGAAAAGGAGGCGAGGGGAACAATATGGAGCTGTAAATGTGAAAGAGGAATTGTATCCCTCAGAGTGATTTTCTGCCTTGTCTTCATGGATGTTGAGCATGAAGCCAGGTGCTCCTTCCACTCCCAAATGCCATGGGTCCTAAAATCAGTGGTTTGCCTTGCACTTTAATAAAACATGCCATGTAAGCCACATTTTCTGTGGGGAAATTGAGCAATACACAATAACTTCAGTTATAGTTACCATTTAGGTAGATTTGCCATAGTTTACCCTTCTTATGACAGTTTTTGAGTAAAGTACTTATAAGCATACAATATTAATAATATGATTAAGACTGTTTATATAATAAGCACAGATTATATCTTGCATTCCATGTTAAGGAATGTATGATGGACTAACATTGTTTAATATATTACACATATCTGTGTGATATTACATATGATATAGTCTAATAAAGAATTTCTACTCCCATAAAGTTATAGTCTTGGGAACCCACCAGGGATCCCTATGAGTTAGCATTGCCTTGATGGTAGTGAGTGTGAGTTTTACATATATTTTATAATATAGTTTATATTTGCAAAATAATATATTGTGTATGACACCATAATATATTGTGTAGGTTGCTATGTATCAATATATTTGATACATTTTAATATAGCATGTACTTAACACATATTCCACAATAAAATATATGTATATGTTATATAATACATATAATTTTATAATTTAGTTAGAAATGAATAGGATATTTATATATAATTATGCAGCAATAACATTCTCATCTCTTAAAATTATTAACTTCAGGTCACAAGTGCTTCCTTAAATCTAAAGCCTTTATGGTGTACTGGAAAACTCAATAATTAGGAACAGTGCGGTTTCTATTTAGCTGACTTGAATTCCTGCAAGGGCATGCATTTCAAATACTGTGAGTTGTTTTTATCAGGAGATATTGACTAACCATATTTAGATTTTGTATTTTAGTAGAAACACAGGGAATATTTTTAAGAAACTGTAAGTGTGCTTTCCTGTATATTTTTGTTAATTATAAGTAGAAAGTTTCCCAGCATGGCTATGACTTTATTGTATAGCAATCTTTAAGAAAAACAGTATTTATTGTAAAAGATGATTGCAGTTTCAATAGTCATTCCCTCTTATTACTTAAAAAAAGCCATATATTTACTCAGATACCATACACACTAACTTTAGTTCTCTTGGCAATGCTTTACCAGCTTTTGTGTGTGATCTTTGTATCTAAAATAAGTGCCAAATAAGCTATAATTCCGTGGATATGCCAAGCAATGACTATACATATCCTGTCTTAACAGAAAAGTATAGAATTACAGAGACATGATCAATTATTTTTTTAAAGTGCAATGTACTGAAAAAGTGTATGAAAAAGAAAGAAAGAAACCACATCACCCTGTATTGTATCTGAAACAAAAATGGCTGGGAAGCAGGAGTCACTGGGGAAGGAAACCTTCGTGGAATTTGTTCCTGAGGTGAAATAGCTTTGCTCGTAGTTCGACTAGAATGAATCGGCACTAGAACAACTAGCACACACATTTTAATAACAAGACTATCACATTTCAGATCGCTGCACATTTAAAACCAAAACGGTAAAATGATTGGACTTTATTTAGTCAAGAGATGAAACTTTGAACTTTCCTTTCCCTAGTTCCCCATCAAAAAGCATTCAGATATACGATGCAAGGGGTTCCTTCTTCATATCCCATTTCCCCAAAGTCTTCGTAACATTCATCAAAACTGTGTCTTAAAGGATACTGAAGTCGGCACTTGCTTGAGAACAAAGGCAAGTTATCACCAAATTGCTCCTATTTTGGTTTATTTGGATGGGAATGAGAGAGACATCTTTCTATCCCCCTGCCTTAAATGCGTTTGAAATAATTGGGTAGTTCTGCTACTACTCTTTCTATAATTATGCTATGTACTGTGTGCATTGGCCCAAAGTAGGTATTTAGAGCTCAAATCTGTTATTCTACAAACACTTTTAAAAATCCATATAACTCTTTTTTGGTCTGGGATTCAGAAATGCTTCTCTAGGGTAGGATAATGTATCCTTTTTTGACATGTTTTGTTTATAAAGTCAGTTTTCTTGGTTAAAAAAAAATTAAATAAAACTACATCTGCCTCCCACACTATTATTCAAAGAACAAAGAAGAAAGAGTTTAAGCTGAACCCACTGGCATTTATAGTTTCCATAGCTTGATGTAAGAAGTTGATGTTAGAAAAATGATCAGGCTCTGACTCTCCACCGTGAAGCTGGGGTGGGAGCAGGTGTTGAGGGTCCACACCTGTCCAGTTTCCTTAAGTAGGAGAAACCACGACTGGCAAATGGGCTTCCCTGTCCTTGATCCCTTCCTTAGTTGGGCTTTCTAGCAGCCAACAAGCTCTCTCTGCAGGTAGTCCCTGGCCTCACTCATATTCATTGGTTTGTTTTATCTATTTTGTTTTGATTTTTTCTAGTGTCCTATCTACACACAAGTAAAATTTCTAAATCATCTGGTTGAAAACTGGCCCAAGGTCAGAGACACTAATCTAAATGGGCCCTCTGTGGCACCCCTGTGTAAGTTTTGGGCTATTATAGGTTTTTGTTTCTGCTTTTGTTTTTGTTTTGACAGGAGTCTCCCCCTGGCTCTTCCAGTTACCAGGGCTCAGGGTCTATCCGCCATTACAGTTTTATTGGTCTTTCTTTCTCTCCACTAAGTTTCTTTATAATCAGGGTTCATTAATTCATTTGCAGTTTGGGGTGTGGTCTTTGCCATTGCTGTGGTCTGAAGAGGGACATTATCAAGTGAAGGTGACTCTTTTTGGTTGATTTTTTTATATCTTTATCTTTCAATTTTTTTTCCTTAAGCATGTAAACTACAGCTCTATTGAGAATTCTTCATTTTATTTATTTGCAATCATTTTATTGGAGTCTCATACAACTCTTATCACAACCCATCCATCCATCATGTTAAGCACATGTGTACATTGGTTGCCATCATCATTTTTGAAACTTGCTTTCTGCTTGAGCCCTTAGTATCAGCTCCTCATTTTTCGCCCTCCTCCCACCATCCTTCTCTCATGATCTCTGATAATTTAAAAATTATTTTTATTTTTCCATGTCTTACACTGACAGATGTCTCCCTTCACCCACTTTTCTGTTATCTATCCCTTGGGGAAGGGGTCATATGTAGATCTTTGTGATTGGTTCCTGTTCCTCCCCCCTCCCCCCATTCTCCTCCCCCTTCCTTTCTGGTATCACTACTCTCTTATTGGTTGAGGGGTTTATATGTTCTGAATCCCCTGTGTTTCCAGCTCTACCTATACCTGTGTACATTCTCTTGTCTAGTGGGATTTGTAAGATGAATTGGGGTTGTGATAGTAGGTGGGGGACATTAAAGAACTAAAGGAAAGTTCTATGTTTCATTGGTGCTACACTGTACCCTGACTGGCTTGGCTCTTCCTTGTGACGCTTCTGTAAGGGGATGTCCAATTGTCTACAGATGGGCTTTGAGTCTCCACTCTGCATTCCCCTTCATTCACATTGATAAGATTTTTCTGTTCTGAGTCTTTGATGCTGACCCCACAGACACCTCGTGATTATACAGGTTGGTGTGCTTCCTGTAGGTGGACTTTGTTGCTTCTCAGCTAGACAGCTGTTTGTTAATCTTTAAGTCTTTAAGACCCTCAATACTATATCTTTTGATAGCCAGGCACCATCAGCTTTCTTCACTAAATTGCTTATACACCCATTTGTTTTCAACGATCATGTTAGGAAGATGGATGTCACAGTAGTCTAGGTTATTAGAACAAATTGTTCTTGCATTGAGGCAATACTTGAGAAGAGGCCCAATGGATGACTTTCTTTTGTAAGAAAACATTGGCATTTGTGTGTTCTTACTGTGCCATGTGCTTTCAAGTGATGAAAGGATGCCTTGTTCTTGAAAATGTTCCACCGTTGTATGACATTTAGATATTATTAATTCTTAGGTTATGCATGCGTAGACTGAGGCTCTCCCAGAGCAGTTTGTGAGCTCAGATGTCCCTCCACCATGCTGTTTCACATTTCAGCACACAGTTCCTATTTTCCTTTCTATTCCACTATTTTAATGAGAAAACTATGTTGTTAAATGAAAGCAAGAGAAATCTTTGGTATTCATTTTATCTCACTTTCCACAAAGCAAAGCCAGAGTGGCACAGTAGTTAAAGTACTTGTAGTTATGACCCACTAACTGTTCAGCAGAGCAAAGTGTGGAACTCAGCTTCCTAAAGGTTTATAGTCTTACAAACTCTCTGGGCAATTCTACTGTCGCGGAGGGTTTTTCTGAACCAGAATTTACTCAATGGGAGTGAGTCTGATGGGTCTCTAGCTAAGGTTGCCAAGTTGCTTAGATTTCTAAATGTGGCTAAATCAAAGCTGCTCACCCTTTAGGATTTATTCAATTGCAATGTCATCTATAACCCTATGAAGAAAAAGATATTATCTTTTTCTTTCAAAATTATGCAAGCAGTGCAAGCAAAACACATCCTAGTCCTAGCACTCGCTAGTGAAGGGGATTGTAAACCTACTCCCCACTCTAAAAGGCAAAGAAACGATCACACTTACCCTCATCAGTCAGTGCTGGCTTGTACCAGGTCCGTAGACGGGATAGAACTGCCCCTGTGGGTTTGTGAGATGGTAACTCTTTATAGGAGGAGAAAGTACAGGCGTTTTTACAGAATCACGGCTGGTGCAGTTCATGGTTCAGAATGGCTGTTCTTCCAGTCCGCAGCTCAACTTACAACCACCACACCACTGGGACTCCTCTTAGAAACCAAACTCACTGCCATTGAGCCAAGGCCGACGTGGAGCCATCTAAGAGGCAGATTCCAACTACCGACCTTCAGGACAGTGCTTTGCTTTCATCCAAATTGTGGATACATTTTATTCTTTTAGGGTTTTATATTCTGGCCTAATTTTACTTCTTTGTGACTCGCAATTCTTGTGTGGGCATTGCTCCATCCTCTACAGGTACATATGCATATACAGGGAGACTATATGCACTCAGCATAGATTTTTTTTTAAAAATTTTTATTGGGGTTTTGTACAACTCTCATCACAATTCATCCATCCATCCATTGGGTCAAGCGCATTTGTTGTCATCATCATTCTTAAGACATTTGCTTTCTACTTGAGCCCTTGGCACCAGCGTCCCATTCCCCCCCTTGCTCGACAACCCCCCTTCCTCATGAACCCTTGATATTTTAAATCATTATCATTTTGTCATATCTTGCACTGACCCACACCTCCCTTCACCCACTTTTCTGTTGTTTGTTCCCCAAGGAGGAGGCTATATGTAGATCCTTGTAATTGGTTCCCGTTTCCTACCCCACCCTCCCTCTACACTCCCTGTATTGTCACTCTCACCAGTGGTCCTGAGGGGATCATCTGTCCTACATTCCCTCCATTTCCAGTTCCTATCTGTACCAGTGTACCTCTGTATCAGAGGATGTACACTGGTACAGTACATTGTCTCATAAAATAAAAATTGTTCCTCAGATGGGACCTCAATTCTTTAAAAATATATTCTGGCTAAATTGACTCATTAAATGTGTGAAGAGTTCTCCACGCTGTTCTAAGAAGGATACATTTCCTCCAAAGGATGCCCAAAGGATGTAGGCAAAGTTTTGAAAAATGCAGACATGCAGACAACTATGGAGTGATTTAAAGTTTTGTAATTGTAAGACAAAGAATAAAAGATGTGTTGCTCTACTTTGAAGCATATGTAATTAGGTTTCAGATCCTCTTTAGGGGGAATGTGAGAAAATAGGGAAAGGGATATCCAAAGATGAGCTAAAGGAGTGGGTCTGAGAGATTTGACAAAGGGTATTACAGTACACGACACAACACAAATGTCTATAAAGTCTAGTAAATAGGTTGGGGGGAAATTAGTGCTTTTCGAAAAATGTAAAGCACGATGGCTTTTTTCAAGGATTATGAGATTATAAAGACAGGAGGGCAGGAGAAAAATAGAAAGCAGGGCTGGAAGAGAGAAAGAAGAAGGATATGGTCTTGTGAATTAAAAGTAAACGGACACCCATTCAATTCATATTTTCTTTATTAAAAAGAAAAGAAGTTAAATATATACATTATATTACCACTCATTTTTCTATCCTAAATTCCTTCCTCAAATACATCAGGAAATAGTTCTTGCTTCCACTTAGATATCAAAAAACACTAATGAAGAACTTTTATTTTCCCTCTCTCTCTTTCTCTCTCTTTATAGGGTTGCAAATAATTTCTTCACTTTCTATTAGGGAGTTAGAAACTACAGTTTAAGCAGTCAAGCAACGATTTGTGTCCATAAAATGCACTAATGTATATTGAGTGCTTGAAAATGGAACTTTGGAGAAGACAGAGATAAACAAATATAATAGCTGCCCTCAAGCAGGTTGAAAGTTGGAAGCAGGAATTGGCCAGCAGCATCCATGACCACCACCACCACAAACTGCGCCCCCCTCCCCACCAAAGCCCACACTTGGCTGGCGTTCCCAGAAATCAGCGTAAGCATAGTGTGCAGGCTGATCTAGACAGAGTTCTGAGCCATACGCCAGGAGACTCCAGGACTTCAGGAAATGTACTGGATGACCTTGAAGCCTCTGTCCTGAGCCTCTCTTTTTGTAACCATCAGTTCTGAGTACATAAGATACACTGATTTTACGGACTTATTCATATGAACATGTACAAATGTGCCTCAAGATAGTTTGAACTCTAACAATGAAAGTTATTACTCATCTAAAATATTAACCTAAGTATGTCATCCTCTTAAAGGCATTCCAGGAGCTTGTTGCATAATGATCAGCTTGGAAAAGCTGCCGTGCTCATCTACAAATAACTGGAGGCATTGACAAATAAAAGAAATCAAACTCTTTCAAAATGGAGACCTAAATGCTTCAAGTGATGTTTCTGATTATAAAACGACTTTTCTGCTGATAGACATTTCCTACTGCGCTAGTCAAATGGTGGGTTCATGGCTTAGTCAGGGACAAAGTTATTAAGGACATAAAACACCATCTGGATGGAGCTAATAAACATAAAACATAACCTTCAGATACACTGCTGCAGTGGCCAAACTGTGCCAGACCAGATTACCCTTTGTTTGTGCTTCAATCTGAGCCACATTCTAAGCCTTTGACAGTGCTGGCTTTAGATGTTTCCTCCCTGTCCCCTTGATTCAAATGCAAAGATTCCACGCGAGGTGAGCAAAATCCCCATGCCAGCCACAGTAGGCTGTAGATGGAATGCCGGGGTGCCTGGTATGGCAATTCTAAACTGATGCTATTTGGAAACTTTCTGAAAGCGTACGCCTGCTGACTGAGAGTAAAAAATGCTAAAATAATGGAGAAAACTAGTTCTCCCACCTATATAACCTTCCTTTTAGTAAAGCCCAAGGAAATAAGCATTATGGCCAGGGAAACCGACCCTGAGCAAATCTTTAGAAAAGCACCAAGAGGATGATATCAAGGTGAAGCCTCAGAATTTCAGTTTGGTTCACAAGCGTAGATTCTAATGCACAGTAGCCCTCTGCGGCAGAGGAGGCCTATCTGAGGTGTGAGTAGAGTCCCACGCACAGTGATTCTCTGTGGCAGGGCAGACGTACCCCATAAGGTTTCCCAGGCTGCAGGCTCTGTGGTGGCAAACTGCCGCATCTCCACATCTCTTCACGAAGGGCTTGCTGGGTCTGAATCACTGAACTTTTGCTTCGCTGTCTAGCCCCTCAGTGCCTTCCCATTAGGTTTCCTTGGCTCAAATAGAAGGCTCAACATCTCTCTCTTTCTTTCTCCTTTTTTATCCTTTTCTGTCTAATTAAGTTTATGCACCCACTATTCTCTTATTGGTATGGCCCCAGAAAACCAATATTATGTAAACAAGAATGACCTCATCAGATTACAAAATGGTAGAAGACTGCATCATTACACAACTGCCAAATTACTTTATGACATAACTTTCTAAATAGATCACTGTAAAACTATCAGCCCACTGAGATCCACGATCCCACCATGTCGAATATCACCTTAGTCATCACTGTCAGCATTCCTGTTGCCTTGCCAGACATATGACATTAATGAACAAAATAGATAGCAGTTTATCATTGATGTAAATGTGAAATGTTGGGTAGCAAGATTGTCAATAAGTAAAGAACAGGTGTAGCTTGTTCTTTCTCTCGTATATAAAACAAATTCTCAAAGACCCTTTTAAAATTTTTCATAGTTACATAATTTATTTTGATGAGTAAGGCTATATTTAATTATCTATATTTAATAACCAGATTCTTGATGAATATCAACAACTGTCACATAAAAGTCAATCAGATAATGTCATTTTGTGTAAGGGGCATTCCATTGAAGCTCCCTCATTGGATACAGGTGATGATTGTGGAGTAATTTGTGATGCCTCACTAAGGTGTCTCTTGAAGCATGAAAGGTTTATGACCTAATTTTTGGTTGTTGCTGCTTGTGACTCTTGTAGGTAGACCTTCACAGTGAACCATCTCCAGAGATTGCCTCAGTCAATGGAATCATTCAAGACCATGCTTATTGTCAGATTATTCAGGAAACCAGCAAATACAAACCAGTTCATGCTTATTTAAAGTTTCACTTCCTTTTCAGCACATAAAGATTCTGCTTCTAGGCATGGCTGACATCTGATTTTCTCCCAAATCCACAGCGCTCTTCTAGAGAACTCTAGTACATCATAGATAAGTAAGGGAACCACCGACTGACTTGTGTGTACTCATCTGTACAAAACTATTTCACTTAAGACTGTACTGACCATGTGGTAAGGATTCACTACAGAGTAGTGAATAGGGCTGAGCAAGCTTATGCTTACTTTGCTTACTGGGTAATCTGCCCCTCGTTTCCTTTCCCTGGAGTACACCAGGTTGAATGACTGACAAGTACAAAAAATTGCTAAGCTAAGGCCTCTAATCAGAACTAGGTTTCGCACTGAAGCACCATTCCATCTTCAACATTCTCCCCCACATTGTTCCAGGTTTTCCATGAGACTGCTATGTAACCAAATTCTCCATCTGCCTAATCTTGCTTCCTTCCCTACTGCAGGTGTTTATACAATGAGCACCCTGAATAAAACTCCTGAACACTCACCTGTATCTCCAGGGAACCCACTTCCTTGGGAACCCATCCTCCGAGCGGGGTGTTTCCCAGCAATGAAAATGACTGTGGATGGCCTCTGTGAGGTCCCCTTCCAAACTTCATCTTGGCCCTTGCCCAGCTCACCAAAGGAATGCTTTGTGTGCTCATTCTACAGATAGACTCCTCAGCACCAGAAGAGTTAAACTGATTTAGTGACTAACAAGTAGGATGATTTTTTAAAGAAAAATCATAAAACACTATGAGCCATGCTATGCAAATTGCCCTGAAAGCAATGGCAGTAAAGGCTGACTACTCAGCAACATCAATCCATACCCACAGGCCTCTGCAATTAGTCTACCATGGTGAAATTGCAGCGACAGACACATGTCTCATTCTTCATTTCTGTGTAGCCTCAACATTGGAAAATTTCCTCTCTTCCTAAGTAAGAGGCATTTCATTAGATCAGAATGACAGCTATAGAGTAAGAGTTTTAAAGCAAAAATGCAGATTACAAGTGGGAATGCTATGCAAAATGGTGATTAAATTAATTATGAGGTCTTTTTAAAATTTTCAAAGCCATATTATGTTAATATTTCCCAGCAGATTACGAATCCAATTGGTTTTCTTTCAAACACTAACGGCATTAGGTAGGATTATGTTGATGTCTCATGCTATTCGCTTATTAATATTTTTCTTGCATTCATCTAGTTAGAAATCCTGTCTTTTGTTGATTGACTGAAGCCAATTATACTCAGGAAGACACCCAGCGATGTCACTGAAAGACAAAGCTCTCTGAAATTGTATTTTGCCAGCCTAATGTGACCCCAACATCTTCTGAAAAATGTGTCCTTTTAGCATTAATCACATGGAGTTTAGTGTCATTGATAATGGTATCGGCTTTTGTTTTATTGGTTGTTCAACTTGCTAGCACTATAACTATTGTTTATCCCTCTCTTGAATTTCAGACTTTTGCAAAGCTTAGCTGCTCCTTCTCTTATTTGTTAGGTCCAAAAAGAGCTAACAAAAGTGGCTTAGGTAATGCCTTCCCTATATTTTAATGGAACTTTTAATCCATTTTTATGACGAACAATTTTCTTTTGGATGCAGGAACTGAGTGACTGAAAATCATATTATATCGTCTATGCCTTTCTTTACTATAATTGACCACATACCTTCTTGACAAATAACTTCTCTGGGCTATTGGGTTGCTCAGTTACTCTGGCTGATAGTCTGCCCAGGAACTCACATTCCCAGCTTCCTTTCCAGCTCTTCTCTGCCCTCTCTTCTTTTCCAACAGAAGCCAAACACTCTGCCCAGTGCTGGAAGTTCAAAGAGTGTGACCGTGAATTCCTATTATGAGCAAGAGAATAGCCTAACTCAAGAAAGAAAGAATCCTGCATTTATAAAGACTTGTTTGTTTGTTTGTTTGTTTTTTGTGGACATCACTGCCTCTGGTGGTCGTGGGCGCTACCCCGTTCTGCTCCTGAGAGCTGCCGCTGGATTTGAGCCACCAAACCCATGGGCCACAGTCCTGCACTCAACCACTTATGCCACCGGGGCTCAGCCCAAGACTTGTATATGACTCATTCAACACACTATTTCCTAAGCATCTACTATGGGTCATCACTTGTCTGTCAGTCTGTCAAACTTTAGTGGTTTGCATGTTGCTATGATGCTGGAAATTATGCTTCTGGCATAGCAAATAGCAGCAGGGTTCATCTTGCTGGTTTCAGTGAAGCTCACAGACAAAGGATAGACTATGAAGAAGGACGAGGCTGCCCACATAAAGTCATTGAAAGGAAACCTTACAAATAGCAGTGCAATATTACCAGAAAAGTTGAAAACCTTATAAATATCAACAAAAACCGGGTAAGACAAGGAGGATAAGGTCTGCTGGCATTCAAAATATGACTGAGAAATAGATCTTTTCATAAGTTAGAGTTGCCCAGAATAATGGAGTAAATGCTGGACCTTAATTTGTTGACAGAATAGGTCTCAAAATGAGAACACACAGCTATAAATATCTCCTAATAATTGGAACATGGAATTCACGAAATATAAATCTAAGAAAACTAGACATTGTCAAAAAATGAAACACATAAAGGTTGATCTTCTTGGGACTAGTGATCAGAAATAAACTGTGAACATTCATATGGTTTACAATGCCAGAAATGACAAAGGCAAGAGGACAGGCATCATATTTATAGCTCAGAAGAATATTTCCAGCCTGCGTGATCATGAGGTGTCAACAGGATAGGTATCAGTAATTCAAGAGCAAGCAATTAAATTGACATGAAGGATTATCAACAAAGTGGAAATCCCCAAACCACCTGTATAATAGTCCTTCACAGAAGACCCACAAGGAAGCGGATGATATTTCTAGGATGAAGTATAGCACTGACAAAGTACATTACTATCCTCTTGATTTGTATTGTTACCTCCCCTTACCACTATGCACTTTACTTCACCTTATTATTCTTGTTAGACCTGCATAGACCATTTGTATAAATAAGATCACTTGATGCATAAAGTCCAAGGTAGCTAACCCTTCAGAAACAGTAACAGGAGCAATGATTTCCAGAGGGTATGTGAAGAGCGTATGTGTGGGTGGGGTGGGGAGCTGATAACAATGAGGACTGCATAACCCCACATGAGGGAATGAACTATGGAAGTGCTGGTGAAAAGATACATTGGAGGATGTAACATATGACAAATATATTAATAGCAATAACATATATTATAATTTGGGTTCCTGGAGTTTATGGCAGGGGGAGAAGAAAGTAAAGAGGAGGTGACATCAAGGAGCTCAAGAGGAAAGAAAATGTTATGAAGCTGATGGAGCGATCAATTGTACAACAATTGTACCTAATATATTTTCTCATTGAATACTCAGCATAGAAGACCTGAAAAACTATGGGATGGAATCAGAAATACCATACATGGAGTGGAAAAAGTCATCAAAAAGATAGGGGGAAAAGGAAAGCTCAAAGGGATGTCAAAGAGACTCTAAATTTTGCACTTGATGGAACAGGTAAAGGGAGTGGAAGAAATGATGACATTAGTGACTGGAGAGAACATTTCAAGTGATAGTTTTGAGAAGACAAAGTATTGTAGTGAAATGTGCAAAGGCTTGGAATTAGTAAATCAAAATGAAAGAATACACTCAGCATTTCTCAAGTTGAAAAAAACTAAAAAAAAAAGAGACTTCAAAATGCAATGCTGAAGAATATTTCAGTAAAATACTGAATGATGCAGGAAACATCAAAAGAAGACGGAAGGATATAGACTCACTGCACCAACAAAGGCCTTGTGGAAGAAGCAAATCAGCTTATGTGATCCAAGGATTATAAATAATAGGATCCAATAAAGAGGAGGGAACGGCATCAGAGCTTAAATTCTGAACACCCCATTTACAGATGGCTGTGGGGTTCAGTGGAAGCCTAAGCCCATTTGCCCAGTCTTTATATTGAACACCGAACTGAAATTCAGAGATGTGAATCGTCTTGAATTAGGTTCAAATGTAACACCTTTTCATTTAATCTCCTTTTGACTCATTTTGAATTTGTTCCAGTGTTTAATATTGTGTGGTTCTTTCTCCCCTGAGTATTTAATATTGCGTAGCTCTTTTCCCTGAGTATCCTGTTTTATTTCGTCACTGCTGCTTTTTTTGTGTGTTTGTGTGGCATCACTGCCCTGGTGGGAGTAGGGAGCCCAGCCTTGCTCCTGGAGAGCTGCTGCTAGATTTGAACTGTCAACCCTGTGGGCTGCAGTCCCGTACACAACCACTGTGCTTCCCCACTGTTGCTCCTTTATGTTTGTTTGCTTCTTGATTTTGTTTTGTGTTTCTACAGTGGGCGAAATCCAGTATAGGTAAACCTACATAGTAACTGAATTAATACTTACCTAGGGAAACAGCAAGGGAGGTTGGGGACAAATTGTGGCCAACAATAAGTAGGAGAAAGGAGAAAACATCTTAAATTGATGTGACGGTGATGGCATAACCTTACTATGATTAAAATATTGAATTACGTGATATGTGAATTTTATATGCCAGTAAGAAAGTCTTTTCAAAGAGTCAAAAAAAAAAAAAAAAAAAGATGACCGGGGTTGTGATGAGCTAGAAAGTGGAAAGTGGGAAGTCATTTTTAAAATCCAGTTGATCAGTTTAGTGTTGCTAAATCTGGCTCATTTTTTTTTCTCAGAAAACCCAGGATTGTTCAGGTGCAATTACTTTTTGAAAGATTTTGAAATATTTGTAACCGCTTCAAAGTTATTTTTAAGGGCTGAGCCCTGGTGGCGTAAGTGCGGAACAGCAGCCTGCGAGCTTGGCGGTTCAAATCCAGCGGCAGCTGGGTAGCGCCCACGACCACCAGAGGCAGGGATACCCACAAAAACAAAACAAAAGTTATTTTTAAACTACAGGCAGTAGCAAAACATACCTACAAACCAAACCCAGCTTGAGGGTTACACATTTGTAAAATCTGCTCCATGGTTTGGTCTTGAATTCTCCTGCACAGGCTGCCTCTTCCTGAAGTTCCAGTCACTTACTAGCCAGACCCTGGATTGTTCCCTGAGCGAGCCTGTAAGAGCTCTGGACAAGGCGGTGCGAGCTGACCAGAGGCTGCCAAGGGGAGAAGAGGGCCGTCTGGCAAGAATCTTCACACGGAAGAGCGGTGGAGACACACATTTGCACGAAGGAAAGGAAGGCAGAACAAAGCACACTCCCTTATCAATGAGAGAGACCTGGAAAGATTGGAAATCGTAAAAAGGCTAGGGGAAGAAACCTGGAGGTTCGCACTACCCCGATTATGAGCGAAGAACTCTTGAAGTTTGCATCTGAAAAAGCACACAGCATGACACCGGGATGCTAGAGGGCTGGGGTGAGGGTGGTACCTACTTGGAAAGAGAAGGGACAGTACAGAAGACCAGCAAATAACAGAAGACCAGCCCGAAAGCCAGCCTGTGATAGGAGGTCCCCCATTTGGAAATTAGTGTATTTGCCAGGCCTTTTAGACTAACTGAGGGTCCTTGGGGACCTCTTTTCCAAAGTATTCCCTTCAACGAATTCAATCTTTCTGTCCAAACCTATTTCCAAACTCTGGGATGAATTTTTTCTCTTACCTGAGATCTGTCTTGCCAGCGAGACAAGAACCTAGTAGTGGAGTGATTGATACTCTGAGCCTCCTCCCAGGAACAGAAGGAACTCATTCCTTCCTTCCTGCATCGTCCGAGGATGATCAAGTTCACTGTTACCAATACTCAAATAGAAGCTACTCTGCCCTTCCCCCATATTTCCGCTGCTCTTGTTTGCCCAAGCCCATCTATCTTGACAGTTAAATCTGCATCCATATTATGCACAGATAAACCCTCAGGGCCTATTCACCACAGTGTAGCCTTATTTGGGGGCCTCTGAGTACTGCCGTCATTTAATTGTAATGAACAGCATTTTATTGCTTAACTTCTTTTGAAAATCATTAGCAAATGAACTCAGTTATTCCCAAACTGTGAATATTCAGTCAGACTTCACTTGAATATATCTTATTCTGCATATTGCATGATAAATAATTAAGATGAAGATAAAATAGTACAGTATTTAAGAGGCTTTTTGTTTACAAAAATGTAAGGCTCTAACCTTTCTCAGAATAGCCAAGTGTAATAACATGCTATACATAGTTTTTTCAAAGGAATTTTATTATGAAATGAGAAAACATGAAAGCTATTAATTTGGGTCAAGATATTTGAAAACTATTTAGTTATCATTTTAAAAATCATCTTTTATATATTGAAAAATGATGCATGAGCCCCCAATAAAATGATTTTAAAAATGATCTTTCTCCAGAGTAGAAGATACAAGGATATTTTTGAAGTGATTAACTTTAACTATTAAAATCACATGAAGAAATTTTTTCTATTGCTACCAAAATGCAGGTTGCAAACTTTTGCCAATTTCTATCTCAAGAGTAAATTAAATCATTAAAATAAATTCTCTCCACTCTTCCTTTTTACTGTACTTTAGACTTAACCCCTAGCTATCACCCAAACACTGCACCTCCACTTTGTTTAGGGCCATCTATTTATGGAAGAAGAAATGCCTGGATATGTAACCTATATGAGATTTATATTTTTACAGAAACAATCATTCAAGCTTATTCTCCGTAAAAGTCAAGGTTGTATTCATCTCAAGTTATAACTTAAGAGTAGAGCTAACTTTGCAATTCAAAATTATTATGTCACTTCTTTACAAGATAAAACAAGTGTTGAGTTTCACCAAAATGAACTTGAAAACCACCAAAAAGCATGAGGAAATGCGTCATGAACAAAGAACTGAATGTTTCATTATTAATAATGGAGAAATGAGGAAAACCTTCAGATAGCAGGCACTTTTAAGTGAGACAGGGCACAGAGAAAAGGTAGAGATTATGATAGTATGCACTGAGTCCCATGAGAATATCTTGAGACTACATTACCCAGAACCCCTTGGTATTCTGATGGACACTCCAGAGAATCTTGTGTAAGGGTAGGAGGTCTTTAAAAAGACTGAATGTGCATTGGTGTGTGTGTGCGGTGTTAAGGCTATCTTCCTGCTGAAAATTGGCAATGCTCTATGTTTTCCAAAAGAAAACCTTCTTGTAAGACAAGAATCTAATTCCAGTAACTGTCAGCTTGGATGGCTGAATTCTATTACTTTTCTATCTTTCTCCATTCATCATGTCTAGTACTTGCACTAATTTAGGTTATTATTTGTAAAAAATAAAATAAAATTAGAGTTCAACTCTGATTGACTAAGAAAAAGAAATCTAGACAGAAAAAGAATCTAGACAGATACGTTGCAGTATTCTGTGTCAATGAAAAGGTTGGGGGACTGGGTTCGGAAAACCAAGAGAGAACCAAGAGAGATACCTTCAATAAGAACAAGATCATTTCATATCAAGAGGGAACCCCTCACAAGGTTGGGTATATATCCCAAACCCCAGAGGGATGAATAACAGAAATACGGGGTGAAGGGAGCCAACAGGCAGTGTTAAGACATGAGGTCACAACAATAATATATAGTTGATTCAGAAGGGTAGGAGGTTGGGAGGGAGGGGCAAAAAGAGGAGCTGATACCACAGGCTCAGGTAGCAAGAAAATGTTTTGGAAATGTTGATGGCCACATATGTAAAAGGGTATTTAATATGATTGAATGATGAATTGTCATAAGATTTGTAAGAGCACACAATAAAGTGATTTAAAAAAATAAATAAAAGTTAATTTCATGTCATAGACACCAGCGAGTTAGGATGCTGCAACAGGAACTGTGGCCACTGAATCACCCATTAGGGACGTCACCGTGACTACAATGTCACACCTTCTATCCACTGACAAGATGGACTGACAAAGTGGCCGCATCCGTGGTGTCAAATATGAGAAGAATTGCCAGGATGGAGCAGGAATGAGGAGTGTGTTGTTCTGTTGCGCATAGTGCCACTGGGCAGCAGAACCAACTGAATGGCAGGTAGCCACAACAACAACAACACAACCACTGTATTCTTGCTCTGTTTTGTTTTCTGCCTCATGTTGATATATGATTTTAATGAGATAGGTTAAAGGCAAATATCCATGTTCTAGCTCCGCCCAGAACAGTAACAATTGCTTCACTTTATGTTTCACGTGATAGGTGTAGTCCTTTCTGTTACTGAGTCCAGAATTTCCTCAGAGAGGAAAGGGATTTATTATCTGGGTTGCCTGAACTGAAAATTTCGCTAAGCTCTAGTCCTTTGGAATGTACATATACATATACAATATCCTCACACATATCTCCTCATATAAGTATATATCTTTACTTTCACACCTACTATGCAAAGAATTAAAATGTAATTATGCCTTCAGGTAATTAAAAACATTGATCTCTTCTTCAAGGGAAGACAACCCAAAATGTCATCAAGCAATGTCTCCAGTCCAGGGACAGAAGGTCATATGGTGCATGATCTTCCTCTAACTTGATCACAATACTAAATGGTTTCTCTGGTATTTGTGAGTTACATTGCAAAGTGATTTTGTTTATCAAACACACTTGAAATTCAGTAGTGAAATATAGAGTGGAAATGAAAAGGGAAATTAGTTAAAATATCGAACTAGAAGAACTAGAAAGGAAAATCAGATAAAAATGATGGTTCTTGTTTCAAAGGCAGTCCTTACAGCATCTATAGTGCTCTTGACATGCTTCCTCACCATTTATTTTGCCTTCAACTTGCCCTTCAACCTGTTGGGGCTCTTTATTCAATGACCTAATGCAAACTTTCCTTCCTAAAGAATCCATATCTTGCTCTGAGAAACACGTTGTACTTCTAAAAAAAAAAGAATCCATATCTTGCTGCTTGCACTCATTAGAGTTATAGTAGTTTGAACTGCCGCACAAGGCTGTATAAGGAAGCTTCCTGTGGCATTACTGCTTATTGTTTGTTTGTTTTTTGTTGTTGTTTTGGTGGGCCTCACTGCCCTCTGGTGGTTGTGGTAGCCACCCAGTGCCACTCCTGAGAGCCGCCACTGGATTTGAACCACCAAGCCCGCGTGCCACAGTCCCACACTCACCCACTTACGCCACCGGGGCTCAGCCCCTTATTGTTTGTTTGTAGCATCTGTCTCCTTGCTATTTTACCTGACATTATTACCTCAAACAAAAGAACCCAGAATTATAGGAATGGGCAACAAATATTTTGCCAATGGGATAATTAATTATAATTAGGGAAATTTCTATTTCATTTCCACTTCTTTGGTGGAAAAATTTATATAGAGGTATAGATCTCACAAGCACGTATTTTGTCTTGCATGGATCCACAACGAATGCTCAGGGATGCAGCAGTCATAAGATGACATGGCACATTGTATTGGGTAAATCTACTGCACAAGAAATCTTTAGAGTTTCAAAATGCAAAGATGTTACTTTGATGACTAATGTGAGCCTGACACAAGTCATGGTATTATAGGCCACTTTATTTGCACGTGAAAGCTGAACATCGAAGACGACCAAAGAAGAATGAGCGTGGGAAAAAAGAATCACTGTGTTTGAACTTGGTGCTGGCGACGAATATTAAAAGTATCAGGGACCGTCAAAAGAATAAACAAATCTGTCTTGGAAGAGATGCAACCGTGATGCTCCTTAGAAGCCAGGATGCTGTGACTTCATCTCACACAAACTTTGAATATGTTATCAGGAGAAGCCAGTCCCTGGAGAAGGACCCCATGTTAGGGAAATAGGAGGGCAATGAAAAATAAGAAAGCCCTAGACAAGATGGGTTGTCACAATGGCTGCAAGGATTAGCTCAAACTTAATCATTTTGAAGATAGTGCAGGACTCGTCAATATTTCAGTCTATGTCACACAGAGTTACTATGAGGTGGTACTAACTCAACTGCCTTCAACAACAATGGCACACACACACACACACACACACACTCAAATGATGGCGATAGCATACACAGACTCTTACAGATCATATTCCTATCTGGCAGGGTTGATTATTTACCAGATACCTTAATACAGTCTTGTCAGTTTCCATATTCTATAAGAATTCTACTAATTCTGAATGCTGATTTTTTTAAAACTTAAAGGTAGATGCTTAGAAAGAAATTTAGAGTTGGGTTACCTGATTTAACAAATATTTATTATAGTTTGACATTGGTAGCCTCTGTGAGATTAAAAATAAATTTAGACAATTGCTAGTACCTTTATGAAACTTCAGTTTAAATAAAGATATGGCCAAATAAATAGGCATTTTATATTATTATGTCATGCATTTTATGAACAGACATTATAGAATGCTACAGAACACATGGAAAGAAAATGGAATCCAAACTGCTGATTTCTTCTTCAATGATTTCTTAAATAAGAGCGCATCTAAGCTGAAATTCTATGCATAAAGAGGGGTGAGTTTGTTAAATGGCATAATAAGACACATTTCCAGGGACACGGAATCCCGCATGCAAATGACTGGTGGTAGAAATGAATGGAATCCTGGCATTTTGCTGTAGTTTGCAGGAGCTAGACCATAGGAAATGGGTAGGAGGGTTGGGCTCTTGGCGTTTGTGGAAGTGACTAAGGTAAGAGGTGAGGTAGGAGGTATAAACGGGCATTAAACCTGGGAAGATGTGTAAATCAAATCAAGGAAATATGAAATCACAGATGCATATTTAGAAGGGAAGCGCACTCTGTGTGCAGTTTTAGTACCACTATTCTGCCACAGTGTATACAGCAGCATTACCAAAGCAAACAAATTCATTGTCATCAAGTTGATTCTGGCTCATAGTGACCTTCCAATGGAGAATAGAACTCCCTTTGTGAGTTTTCAAGACTGCAACTCTAAACTTCAATAGAAAGTACAGGCTTTTGACTGGTGGTTTCCAACTGCTGATGTTGCAACTATCAACACACTGTTTAATGTCTATGCCACCAGGGCTCCCCATCATCACTTAGATGTGGCTTAACTGGAAATGAAGACCTCAAATCAGAGTAAATGATCATAACCACTAGTAAAAATGACCTGGCCTACATCCTAAACAAAGTACAAAAATTATGAGAAGTGAGTGGAATTTATTGGCATCAGGAAGTCTAGAGAAAAATATATATGTGATAACCTATGTTAGGGAAGAGGGAGACAAAAAGTCAAGGACTACCTGGAACTTCATTTGTATGAGTAATTTATTAGCAGTTGTGCTGGTCCTTGTAGACTAGAGAAACAAATCCAGATATACTCAAGAGAGAGATTTATATCACAATGTAGTTGCATATTAAGAAGATACCAGCACAGTGGAGATCAAGTCCATGAGTCGGATATTAGCCCATATGTATATCTAATACCAGTCTGTAAATTACTTTTCAGGCTTATGCAACATGTGCAATGACACTGAGTGCAGGAGGATCACAGACAAGTGGGTAGAAAGTCTTGTGGATCCAGTGGCAGTGGAAGCATCTCAGTGTTGTTGAGGGTCTCTATGTGGCTCCTCCAGCTCCATCATCATAGTTTCATGTGACTTGTCCACAGAAATGTCTGGCAGGGTGAGAGTGTATTTGGCCTTCAGATGACCAAATGAGGTTATCAAGCTGTGACCTCATTGACAGGCTAGACTCCACCCCTTCTCAAGTTGACAGGAGATTATGTAACTGCCACTGTACGACACCATCCACTGTAAGGAGGAACAAATATAGATGAGGCGAGTGGGGGAATGTAGTTGAGTTGAATTTATAAGACGTTAAATTTGACGTTATGCAACATAGTCAAGGAAGAATACCCAACAGGTAGTTGAGATAAGCGTCTGAAGATCTCAAAAGAGTGAGGGGCAGGAGTGATAAATTCCAGAAGCCCAGAAATGCAGAAACATCAAGTAAATGAAGGCTCCGTGCAGCCTGAGATCAGGGGTTGAGTGAGAAGGGGTCAGAGAGGCAGTTTCAGTCAGTGAAAGAATATCCCTCCAATGTAAAGCATGAGAAGACGGGAATCTTGGGCCACAAAATGTTGAAGAATGTCTTTTTGTCTGATTCATGTTGTGTGTGTGAACTGTTAAGCAAGGTCTTCTCTGGGAATGTCTGTTAAGGGAAAAAGGAGATGAAAATGACTGGGAAACATTTGCTGGCAGCATCTGGGGCAGATTGAGTCCGGAACCCAGGAATGTATAGTAGTTGCCCTCTGCAGGGCTGATGAACCCTCATCCTCTTCCCCATCAGAGTTCTCAGAGTACCTGGGGTAGTCTTACAGGAATACAAAGGAAAACACGGAGTAGAAAAAAAACCTGAGGGAAATGAAGATTGATTTAAGTCCATTTGAAAAACAAAGAACCATGGTAATGGGAACATATGTTTAAATAGACAAAATGTGTCCTCGTTTCCACCTTCTTTGATAAAACTATATATTCCCAACAAGACAAAGAAAATGGATAATTCATCCCTGCATTTAAAAATATATTGTGACACTATTTTTTATTATAAAAATTAGGCAGACATTCAAGAAGAAGAAAAGGGGGGAGGAGGAAGATTCAACTGCGATGGAAATAAAATAAGACATCCTCAGAATTCACTGTAATAATTAATGAGAAAAGAAAGAATTCTAATGGATTATAAAGTGACATAAGTGCATTATAATTTCCAATAATCATAAAACACTGGGAGCTGTCAAATAACTAGTTCAAAATTTGTATTGAGTGTATATTATATATACAGGTTTACATGTCTTTTATAAGCCTGAATTTAACCTGTGAAAGTAAAATTAAGTTAACATGTGATAACTTAACGGTTTAAGAAATGTAACACCCTTGTCCTCTTAGCAAATAGCTGCAGATCTATCTCAATAGACTGATAAATAAAGGAAGATTGAATGCTTAGTAATATAGTATTATTTTAAAATTTGATGAAACCTAAAATGAATTAATCAGAAAAATAAGTCAAAATAAGTAAGCATCTCATAAGAATACAAATGTTAGATGGCATTTTTAAAAAAGTAAAGCTATGCTGTGGGTTTGTATAGAGTAGTAATTACAATGTACATGTTCAATATAATAGAAAGTATAATTAATGTGCTATACACTAAATATATTCTATAGCTCATATGAGAATAACGAAGCAAAGTATTATTATGTCTAGTCATAAAATATTTATAAACAGCAAAATAATGCAATATTTGCCATGAGAGGGTTACCATTGTTAGACATTTTCAGAAATATAATAGATTATATACCCACAAAGTTTTAAATTTTAATAAATAGGAATTTTCTAAATTGATTTCAGGAAAGTGGAAACTTACATAATCCAGTAATTATGGAAATATTTTGAACTACCAAAGAATTGGTATTAAATAGTAAAAAATTTGAAAAATTCTAAGGTATTTGAGTGAGAAAAATGTCACATTTTCGTGGAAGAGATAACCCTTGTGATGTGTAAATATTCTAAAAGTGTCCAAACAACTTAACAGTCCAATCTTAATAATGAATCCAGAAAAGAGACAGCAGAAATTTGTATATACACATAGAAATGTACATGGAATACCAGAGCATCTTCAAACTATTCTAATGATTTTTCAGATTCCAACAGTAATACATAATCTAGCAATTTAAATTATTTCTAAAACTAACTGCAAGTAGTAAGTATCCTAATTAATCCTAAGAGAATAGCATGTGCAAAGGGGGTAAGGTTGGTTTCAGTCATAGAAAGCTAATTCAATATATCAAAATATCTTGAATTAGTGTCTTTATAATCTCAACATAATAGGAACTCATCTAAAATCCATTCAACAAAGCCTGGACAAACGGGTTAACTGTAAGTAATTTTTAAATTTAAAACTATTAAAGAATTTTTCAAAAAAAATTATGATGCATCTATAAGAGTATTTTGGTTAAACTTAACAAATATAGGTTGAAATTGAAACTATGAAATAGCTTTTAGAATAAATGTTAGGAAATGTTTTCAAAGCAGCCTTTGAATTTCTGCCATCCTGTTTTCTTAATTATTATCATTCGGTGCTTGCAGAAAAATTCTGGAGGGCTTGAATAACTTTCCAAGAATATTTAGATTTAAATATTTCAGGGTTAAACTGTTATCTTTTAAATGTACTTAATATGATCATCTTTCTTTAAATATCACCTTGCTTAGATTTCTCACACTATCTTTTATCAATGAGTTCAAATGTGATTTTAGGAATTGTTCTGTTTATTTCTTTGAATTTCATGAATCATATATATTTTGTAGGTCTCACTGTTTCGCTTTCCCTCCCTTTCACACCCCATAGATCTTCAGCATGCAGGTGAGAGGAGGAAAAAATAAAGGGGGACAAGCAGCTCCAAAATTACCACCCAAGCACTTTTAGAAAAATCCATGGTTTCAAAAAGAAGCAAATAAAAAAATACCTCATAAAATAAATTATATTATTCTGTAAAACACACAAATACTAATGGTTAATTGCTTAATGAGGATATATGTAAGGTACTATCTTTTTATCAAGTTTAAGAGAAAGCTGAATTTGAAAATTAGTATTATTTAACATTGTCGGTTTACGCAATGAATTTAAGAGATTAATAAAGTGAAACTTATGTAGTTTTGAAAGGTCCTATCATATCATCAAATATTAGAAAAAGCAATAGGCAAATTTCCTGAAAATGCAAGAATTGGTATTTGGAGATAATATAATTAACTATTAATTAGAATAACAAAATAAATTATCAATAAGAACAATTTTCTTGATTATATTTAATACTATATACACAGTATTAATATAGTTTGCTATTATTGTATAGAATTGTTTCCACTATATTTGACTATATACCAAATGTTGAACAGATATTTAGCTAAACAATGAGCCTGCCTGACAGGAAGAACATAACACAATTTTATTAAGGGAAATTAAAAAAAATGTCCTCAAACTTATATCAGTACTGAAATCACAAACATAAGCTTTTTTGACAGAATACTTCTGAATTTCATTTGGAGAAACAAAGTAACAAAAATTAGCTGAGAAAACAAAAGACAGGGGATGGGGGAATTGTGGGTGACAAGAACCCCAGAGTCATTGTAGCATCGACCGTAATGATGAGGATTGATATCCACTTGGAAAATCAAAGAGTGCTGCCACAGGATAGAGACTCAAGACACAAGATGCTTACACATGTGATGAGTGTGGCAGATAAAATCATTATGTGACAGATTATAAACAATTAATGGTACTAAGAGATCTGTTGCTTTGTTTGCCTTTTTGAGTTGGGAAAAGATTTTGTTATTCAGTTTGGCACCAGAGCTGTCCAACAGGCAATGGGGAATACGGATTTGACTTTGGACTATGAGGAAGTTTCTAGAAGCAGAGTTTTTGAAATTCCTTCATAACTGAATTTGTAGGAGAGCAGGCCTGAGTGGAAAAAGAAAGTCTGAGTCTGGGTACACAAATTTTGAAAAACACCTATACTGATGGACAGAAAATACAAAAGAATTCAGTGAAGAGACTCCAGGCGTGGAGTGCTTAAGATCTAGCACGCAAAAGAGGATCAGAAAGAAAGCCCGTGTGCACACACACACACACATACACACGCATGCACACCTGTATGCACACACACATGCACACATTTACACACACATGCATGCATATGCAGAACATTAAGAAGATTAAAGAAAATGCTGAGTTTGATGAGAAATTGATCACCAGGGTTTTGTGAAAGTGCAGAAATCTGTACAAAGGGAAAATGATGAAACAGAAAAAAGGCAGTCTCTTTAAAATATTTAAAAAGACTAAGGAGGGAAAAGAGCTCACCTAAGTATGTATGAAGGTCACCATTCTTGGCAATTCCATTGCTATTACATCTTTTTAACTTTTTAATGCATTCGTTTTTAAAGTATGTTGACAATGATGGAATTCAGCAATATCTCCCATGTTAGTTCTGCTGCTCTGTGAGTTGACAAATACACGTTCTAGTTGGGCAACCAGCACCACAATCAAAGTAGAGCATAATTTTCACCAAGTCTGCTTCATTACCCCAGTCCAGGTCACACGTAATTTATGTTCTTTGCTTTTTGCAGGGTGCAATGTAAGTGGAATCATAATATATGATTGGAGAGTGGCATCTTTCACTTAGCATAAAATTTCTAAGCTGTTTCCATGTTTTGCATGTATCAAGGTTTCATTTTTTATTGCCAATAGCCAGTCTTCCGTGGGATGGGTATGACACAATTTCACTGTCATCAAAGTCTTCACAATTAGACATGGAGATGTTATTCCCCTGGACAGACAGAGGAACCTTGAAGTTGATCAGCTTCCTGAAATCTCAGGCTAGTAGAAGCTGGAACTAGTATTCAAAAATAAGTCAGTCTAACTCCAAACCCAGAGATACCATGAACCTCAGAAATGGAAAAGGAAAATGATTAAGCATCTTAAGACATGGAATCCACTGGGAGGGGGGTTTCTCATTGAAAATCTAGGTGAAATGTTTGCTTTCTGTGAAACAAATCGATGATGGTTCCAGTTTCATCTGTCCCCCACTTTCTCATGTATCGTTTAAGGTTTTGAACGACTACAAGAATCTGAGGAACTGGATCCTCTTTGCCCCCCTGGAATGTTTTAAAGAGCTTGAAACAAATTGAACTTCTGAGTTGGATCTGTTCCTGGGGGACATTTGCCACAGCCACATGCTTCCATCAAATGTACAGTATATGATCAGAAGGATTCATACTATAGATAGAAAAAGGACAAACTGCATTTGAATCTGTTCATGTCTAAATTTAACAGTTCATTTTTGTGTTTATGTAGAGCAGCACCAAAGCTCTGCTTTGCCAATACTGTACTTTATTTAATTCTTAGATTTCTACTAATTCACCCATTGCCTGACTTTTGAATATCTCATCTCCTTGCAGGAATGATTTTGTGCCTATTTAGGAAACAAGCGGACCAGGAGACCTGCTGCCTTTGGGTCCCCCAGCAAGTGCCTGTCCCTTTTTCCTCCCGATAATCAAGGCCCCCCACAAGGGCCACCACGGGGAATGTGTTTCACATCACAACACAGATGGTTTGTTTACACCATTTCCCTTCTCAGAGAAAAATTTTAGGGATGATTTCAAATTTCTCTTCTTGTTGCATTATGTGTCTTTTAACTTCATTCTCATCAAACCTGGAAGTCCTCTCACAACACAGCAAGGAATTCGTTCACTTTCTTTACTTTTGAAATATAAAGCAGCATTGGAACAGGAAGAAATGGCCAATTCTTCCTAAGTGTTTGCCAACTTGTAAATGATTCTTCAAACACTCCTTGGCACTACACATACTCACCTTGATTCTGACAGCACATTCATTTTCTAGAAGTGTCTTCCATCCAGGAGCATTTGACTTATTACTGTTTTGCACGTATTTGGGGAGAGTAAGGGAGGAGGTGAGGTGCTATACAATGGGTATTGGTATTGTTTGCTTGTTCTTAATTCAATATAAGGCCTGAAACAGTTTACTATAATGTTTGTTATACCTTGATAAATATTTTGAAGGTTTTTAAAATGTATTGCTAGATGGGGCCAGCTGTCAGAATTTTTCATCTCACTGCTTTGGGGAGGGGCGTGAGCACGCAACCTTTTCCGTTTCCCCAGGTGATCTTGAAGGTCCGGCCCAGGTTGTTGACAAACACGGGTTTAGAATCTTTCCTCAGACATTCCATAGGATGCCAACAGAGTACTTTATTTGCTTTTTCTCACCATCCTTATGAAGCATGTGCTTGCCATTTAAGGTTATGGGAGTGCATGGATGTGGGAAGGTTTCCATAGTGATGAATATTTATGGAGAGAGTGGCAGCTCTCCTATCGTGCATTCGACAGGTTGGTGAGAGCGTTTTGTAACCTTCCGTAGGAACAGGATATTTCTCGAGTCGCTGGAGCAGTTTTTATCCAGTATCTTACCCTGAAGGATAGCCAGCAAATCGCTCTTCTCCACATTAGAGAGGCTCCTTCTCTAAGGTGGAAAATCCACCAACAAAATGACCTTTCCTCTAGAACGTCTAAGCCAGGTGTCTCCACTATGGCCACGGGACTCTTCATTCTGGATAACTTTCTCAAGCAGATTTGATTTTATCAGCATCCCTGGCCACTCCCACCTTTGTGGTCACCCAAAATGTCTCCAAATATTGTTAAATATCTCCCGAGGAGACATGTTTTATTTAACTGAGAACCCTAGTTGTAAGCGTGTAAATTAACCTTTATATACCGATGGAAAGATTTTATCAGGATGACTAACACTCAGCTTGACTCGGGACTCCCATTGCTTTCATACTGGTTTTCTATTAACCGTGTGTTCTAAAACTATGGTAAAATGTCCTGGTCAAATCGGGCCACGCGCTATGAAATCAATGGTATTGTCAACTGTTTTTAAAGTAAACAATGCTGTCTGTGATTCATAGAAGAATGGTCTGGAAAATGGGAAATATGTGGGGCGGGGGGAACAGCAATATCACTAGATGATATTGCTAACATCACAGATTTCTTTCAAATACTTGGGTCCTCTAAGTTTCCCGGAGCTTTGTGCGAGTAGACAAAGATCAAGCTGGCAATATTCGCAGGATATTCCATGGATTCTGTTAGACTCTGTCTCACCAAGATCCCTCAGATTTTCCAAGCCATGCCCTGTCACCCCCAGATCTGTTTCCTATAGAACTCTGGGAGGAAATGTGCCTCTTTGGATTGTTTTCGCTTTTCAGAAAATTTTAATTATGAATGATGGTCTGACTGATCCATCATTCTATCCATTAGCATTTTATGCATTAACATTTTCATTTAATCAGGAAATTTAAGGCAATGCTAATGAATGTTTATTGAATATTTCCGAGTCAGAGTTAAATACATTGCAAAAATTACCTCACTTAATTATTTCAAAACCAGTTCTTTGTGACAGACCTCCCTATTAATTTCATAGAGAAGATGAGGAAACTGAGGAGTAGGGCGGTTAAGCATACCTCAGTTCACACAGCATGGGAGAGCTAGCCCTGCAGTCTAACCAAGTGTAACTCGAGACTGCCCTGAGAACTTCTGAGTGCACTGACCCTCTTTGTAAAAATGAAAGATGGATACTTGGTAAAGACACTGAAGGGTCACATGAGTCAGAAAGCCCCTCAAAATATTCTCATGCTGTCTCCATATCTCTACAGGTGCCAAGTTTCATTTTCATCCAGCTCAAGGGAAGTACCACCCATTTGATGTAAGTAATATCCTCACCATCCTTGAAGCTGCTGCACCGCAGCAGAGTTCACAACATGCTGTCCCTTAAATGACTTGTTCTCATGATGTGTGCTTGTTTTCTTACACATACTGCAAGGGTAAAATTAACAATTACATTTCTATGTAGTCTCAACATGCCCTTGTTGACTCTGGTTTACTGATCCATCTTTTTATACTATTATCCAGTTATACATTTACATAATTCTCACTCCAAGCACTACAAGAACATAATTTAGCATGAAACCAACTCAAAACTAATAATAAAATGAAAGCTATACATTTACTTTCAGAAATCATATTTTAAGCAAAAGTACACTATTTTTTATTTCATAAAAATAACCTGAATGTTTTCCATTTCGCTTCCACTTCCAGTGTTTCTCAAAATGAAATCTGACTCATATTTCATGTGTAGTAAGATTTCTAGGACAGACTTTATTTAAACAATAAAAACATGATGGCACATGGGAGAATGTGCTCTGTATAGTAGAGACAGAAACAACAAAACCCAAACACCAAACTCACTGCCACACAAAAACTCCCAACTCTTCTTGATTCTGTAGGATGGAGTGAAACTGCCCCATAAGGCTTCAAGGTCATAAAACTTTATAGAAGCAAACAGCTTCATCCTTCTCCCTGGTAGGTGCTGGCTGAGTCCCACCTCTCCATAGCCAACCGCCAAGCTTTCCATTAGTGACCCGGTACTTTAACCATTGTGCTGTCTACCAGAGCTCCTGGGCAAGATTCAGCAGGACAGCTGACTACAGTGCAACAGAGCATTCTTAGCTGGCACATGGGATGATAGAGAACACATTTTCTTATTCAATAGAAATATGTGTGCATAAAAAGATCCCATATATTGAGAAACTAGTACTGAACAACCTTAACTGACTGCGATTCACTCTGCTAATATGTACCATAACCTGTTTTGTATTCTGTTTTGTGTAGAGATTTTAGAATAAGTATTTTATGACCACTTTCATTGATTGAAGATTTGTACCCCAAGGAAAACAATGGGAGAGATAATTTTTATGACCTGCTTTATAATAAAACTTCCTGGTAGGTTTTAATCAACATAAACCAACCACTCTTCAAGGTCTTAATTTTCATATCTGACCTATTATCACTGTCTTGATAGCTGCTGTTTTCTTTTGTTTGGTTTGGTTTTTCCTCACTTGCTACCTCATAAGAAGCATGTATAGTCTTGCAGGTAAAGAAACAAGCACTGGGAAAAGTTGTTTTCTTGTCTTCTTTGTGGTGACAATAACTTGGTCTCTCTTTACCCAAATAAAAAATGCGTGGGTTTTTTTAGATGCATCAACAGTGATTGTACAGATTGATTATGATTTGAGCCTAAGGCTTTCAGTTCTACTAGCAGAGGTCAGCTTTCCTGTTCATATTTGCCGTAGCTTGATGGAGAGCTCACTTAACTTTATGAAAACTGGTCCAAATGCTTTAGTTTCCTATTTTTCTCTATTGATGAACTGTGGGAGTAAAAAAGTATTGTTTCAGGGGCTCCCAGTAATACATGCATGATTTTATTCCAAGTAATTTTATTCCACACAATACAAAGGAAGATTTTAATTCCATGTCTTCTTTTAGTTTACTGATAACAAAGGATCAACCTGCTGCTTTTATCCACTTCTCCAAATCCAAGTAGCAGTCTGGGCATCCTGGAAGGATTCAAACTGCACTCTTTTAAGTGTTCCTTGTGTTTGGGGAGCAAAGAGCAGTCTTGTGGGGGAAGAGGAGAGCTTTGTCTAAAGATGCCTTTGCAATCAGTAGAAAGCCACAGACAAGTTCTCTCAGCCAAGCATTCATTTTACTCATGTTGTTATTATTGTCCTTAAGTGCCACTAAGTCAACTCTGACATCCAGCAACCCCCATATACAACCTTTTACAAGAACAAAACAAAATCTCCTCTCAGAAGCAGCTTCTAACAACATCTACTAGGTCAATTAATTCAGACTGTAGTGATCAGTTCAGAAGGTAATGGTGACGGTGTTTGGGAGATTTCAACAGTATAATCTTGATAGAGTTTCCTGAAAGACACCAGATGATTACAGGGACATATCATGCAGATGGTTCATGAAAATTCAAAACTGCATTAGTGAGAAAAAGTTCAGGAATGGTGTGCTTAAAAATTGTTTTCCATCATAACAGGCCCCTTGCTTACTCTTTGAAGATACCATGCAATTTCCTGAGAGAATTTTCTTAGGAAACCTGCCCTGATCCTACCCATCCACCTTGATAATATGCCATCAGACTTCTTTTTGTACCCCAAACACAAGGCACATTTAAAAGAGCACAATTGGTCTTGAAGGGATGTCTAGGGTGGGGGTGGAGGAGTAGCACCTTGACTAGGTATTATCAAGTTATGAAACTTAAATTTAAAGTGGATATGGAATTAAACACCCACCCACCCTGTACTGATATTTATATTGTATCAAATGCATCAGTGCATACATATGAACTTTAAAAACCAAAGGAATATAAAGTGTGCACTTACATATCACCCTGACATAAATCCTAAAATTCATTTAGATTCTGCCAATAATTGTTTTAATGAGATGCATTCTATTTATGTAACAAGGCTGAGAATCATGCATCGATCAATTTCTAGTTACTCTGGGAAGAGCCCTAGAGACCCAGAGGGTTTCACCCTGGGTGGCCAATTACATGGTCAGCAGTGCAAATTCACTGTCTGCTCCTTGGGGGAAGATAAGGACTTCTACATAAAGAACTAGAGTCCTAGAAGTCTATGGGGAAAATATGCTTGGTGGGATCTATAAGGCCCCATTATGAGTCAGAATCAACTTGATGGTAGTGAAGGAAAGTTATCATATGGGCCTTCACCCCCCGGGAGCAAGAAAGTTGAATGCTTTGGGACAGAAGACTTGTTTGTGGAAAGGGATGTCTCTAGGCACTTTATGGGGGAAGTTACGATAGGTTGATAGACCCAGAGAGCTTGAGCTGAGGCTTATGGTGGAGCAGAGTACCATTTAGGTATGTATTGGCAGTACTGAAAGAGCTTTGTGGCATTGTCCAATGAAAGCAGAAGCCAAGGAGCCCCACACAATTGAAAGGATGAGGACCAGAGAGAGGCCTTTCTGTAGACATAGCTGAGAAAAGGTTGTCCTTATCCAAGACTTGTATCCTGAGCATTTCTGATGGCGAATTGTAACCAGTTAACTTTCCTAGTAAATCCCATAATTGTGACTATTGTCTGTGAGTCTTGTGTGACCCATGCAATGCATTATCAAATACATAAGAGAAGAGAATGAGATAGGATGCATGGTTGGTATCAGATTTGGTCAAGATAGTTAAGACTAGAGTTATGTCTGGCCTCTGTTTCCTAGGAATCAGTCTTAAGCTGATGCTGAGTTTGATTATTCTTTCTTATTGTAAAATCAAAATAGGTCAGCTGCTACCCCCAGGTCATTCATACACTATCATAATTCATATTCATTATCTTAACTAGTAACTCTCTATTGATATAACTTCATAAAAGAGTGTGGATTATCATTCATAAACATGGATGTAAAATCTACTCCTTTAAAAATCATTTATTCACATCACATTTTCAAAGTCAAATACCTTATGTTCAAATTGTAACACCAGTACAAAATTAACTGAACTTAATCCCCTGAATTTGTTTCCTAGTTGGTAAGAATAGTAGTTAGTCTTACCTTTGTGCAACAGAATGTTAGCCCATTATCATTTGGCCTTGAGGATCTCACAAAAATAAAGAAAAACTTATCAAAGAGGAACAAAACAACCTCCCAAAGTACTACAGATAATCCCAGCAAATAGGATTTCATTTTGTTGTTTTTTTGAGGGGGGGAGATAATAAAACCACACCCAAAAATCCTAGTTTTCTAATTAGAAGATAAGGCTATTCCACAGAAAATAATCTTTCAAATTAAAATCCCATCAAGATACACCTATTTGTACCCCTGATAATTAACAGTTTTTATTTCCCATTTGACAATTGTGAACGTGGTGGGCATGATGATGCCAACTACCTGTCAAGATTCTTTCTGCCATGAGATTATGGTTAAGACTCTCTCCTGTTTCTACACACAGCATGCCTTATAGTTTGCAAAGAGAAAACAATCCAAATTACTTCACTAGTGACCCTTGAAAATTTCCCCAAATCCCCATTTGGTTTGAATTTCTCTTAATCTATTCTAAGATGATAGTATACAGAGGAAAGCATCTGGTCCTAATAGATATTCAGACCAGATGTCAGTTGTCTAATATGTATCCTTTTCCTGAATCGTTAAGCAGAGGAGTCCATAATAGAAGGTAGAGAAGTCATTAACTAGAGACCTTGTGCATTCCACGATTCCCACCAGTTTACAAAAGCTAAGAGTTCCAAATTGCAGTACCTCCAATTCTGTCCCTTTGAATTTCTGGTCAATGTCAGCAGCATTGAACGTGTTGCATATGCACACAGAGGGGACATGGGAACGGACACACCTGAGATCTGACTCCAGGAACTACAGAAAGTTCAGAATATATCCATTTCTATGCTTCCTGAAGAAAGGAATATACAAAGCCTCTTCAAGAAATTGTCTACTTTCCTTATAAACAAAGGAAGATGCCACAGACCATTCACCTTACTATTGGTTAAATCCTTAGTACCCAACATACATTGTGAAAGCTATTCACCGAAAACTACTCTGTTGACATCACGTCACTCTGACTCACAGCGACCCTGTAGGAGAGAGTCAAACTGCTTTGGAGCGTCTGTAAGACTTCCAGGTCTTCTGAGAGCCAAGTGTCATCCTTGTCCTTCATCTTCACCTGGTGGCCAGTACTTAACCCACCACACCACCACATTAGAGACACACGTGGAGCACATATTTATTAATTGAGTAGAAGATACTTCATAATGACATTTTTGGAGACCAGAGCCTTGACTAGAGACAAACACCTGGAGTATTAGAAAAGCACTCCTTTGAACAACTAAAATCAGTGATATTTTTGTTATTAATGTTAATACCTTCTCTCTTTACTTTACAAGTGCTATCAAATGCTTTTACTACAGAGACTATAGTTGTCATTAACATACAAGATATCATTATAATAGGAAAAATTTTCCAAGCCAATAGGAAAATGGTAAGATGATGTCAATAGTGGTAACCAGCACATGAATGGAATGACAAGATTTGATTCAATTATTAGATAAGTCGATCAGAGGATCCAGCTCTCATTTGAGTTGTTGAATACTACCAAAACACATGAGCAGGAAATGCAACATTTTACACATGGGTAATTATGAAGAGAGACACAAATATGGTACAAAATTGAAAGCCTTCTCTTTCCACATAGAGAAAAGACAACATTGCCCTTTATAGGCCAATTGGAAAGATTTTTAATGAGAAGTATGGTTTGGAGGATAAATACTGTATGTTATTGTTTTAATCCTTAAAATCTGTTTTTACTAATTGATAATCGCTGGCAAGTAAGGACTGTTAGTGATAAATATAGTTGTGATGCTTCCGTCTTCATTTGCAATGAAAATCTGGTTTAAAAAAAACAATTTTTAATCAACATGAGCTTGAGAGAGAGAGAATTGAGGTCACGCACTGCCTACAAATTGTGCACACAATTCTTAAACTGAAAACACTGGTATATTCATGAGAGATCACATGTGATCTCTTTCAATGGTGACCTGGCCTCTAATTACAAACGAGTTTAGGTCTTGCCTTTAACTCGGATGAGAAAAGAAATGCTAACTCAGAGATAAGGATAGCATACCAATGCCGTGTGTAATCATAAAAAGGTGATTGTGGTTGTATGGAAGACCATCTGATGATTCGTAGGAACTTGGATAGGTAAGTCAGGGCCATAGCACCGGTCCTAGGGCTGAAATCACATAAGGGCTCCCCCAGAGTTCCCCACAACTCAATCCAAAATGGGCCTCTAAGCATCTGGGTTGAGGTGATCCAGCTGTTCCAGTTACCTCACTGGATGTTGTGGTTGTTGCCGATGGGTGCCATTGAGGTGGCTCTGTCCATAGTGAGCCTGTGCCCAACAGATCACGACTTTGCATGGCCTTGAGCCATTCTCACAATTGCTCCTAGGCCTGAACCCACTGATGCAGCCAGATATTCAGCCCATCTTGCCCAGGGTCTTCCTCTTCTGCGCTGCCCTTCACTTTAACCAAACATGAGGTCATTCTCCTGGGACTGGTCCCTCCCGATAACACAGTGCTCCTCAACCTTCCTGTTGCTGCAACCTTTTAATACAGTTACTCATGTTGGGGTGACCCCCAACCATAAAGTGATTTTCATGGCTACTTCATAAGTGTAATTTTGCTATTATTATAAATCTTAATGCAAATATCTGGTGTGCAGGATGAATTTTCATTGGCACAAATTGAACATAGTTAAGCATAAGCATTAATCATAAAACGATATGTAACTATACATTGTGAAATATCTATGTGTTCTCCAATGGTCTTAGGTGACCCCTTTGAAAGATTAATTAGAACCCCAAAGGGGTCACAACCCACAGGCTGAGAACCACTGTCAGATAACAAGTCCAAAATATGTGAAACAAAGTCTTACTATCCTTTCCTCTAAAGAGTACCCTGTCCGTACCTCTTCCTTTTAGCAGTCCATGGTACTCTCAAAAGTCTTTTCCAGCACCACAATTCAAATGCATCACTACTTCTACGGTCTTCCTTAGTCAAAGTCCAATATCACAGGAGACGTAAAGAGACCGGTTCCCTTGGCTTCCTTAGTGGATGCCAGAATTTGGAATTACCTTTCCACATAATGGATGAAAGGTCATTGCCTCCGCGATTACAGTACCATAATGGAGGAGAGAGGATTCTAAAAACCAGATGCCAACTTGTGCTCAGTACCAAAATAGAGCATTTATAATACTATGTGACGCACCTCAGATTTAAAAAAGTAAAGTGAAACAATACATGACAGTAGCTACCCAGGTCACAGACCTGAATAAATAGAGATGGGAAAGAAAACAAGACAAATGACACTTGCTCTAGACGACTTTCTCCAGACCAGGGGAAAACAAAAACGAAAAACGGGCCTTCTATCCAGTCCATGCTGGCACACAGAACTCAGGTCACAGGGTGCCCAGGACTGTAACTGCTCACAGGAGTAGAAGACCCAGACTTTCTCCTGGACACCTATTGTTTCAAACTTCTGACCATGAGCATTGTAGTCCAACAGGTAACCACTCCACCACCAGGGTCTTTCATGTTCATGAACAGACAAATAAACTAGTTCTGTTCATTTGCCCATTTTTAAACATCGGTTTATTGGGGGCTCTTACAGCTCTTATCATAACCCATTGTGCCAAGCACATTTGTATATATGTTGCCACCATCATTTTCAAAGTATTTTCTTTCTTCTTGAGCCCTTCCTATCAGCTCCTCATTGTTCTCCTCCCTTCCCTCCCCTCCCCCTCCAGGAACCCTTGATAGTTTATAAATTATTATTATTATTTCATGTCTTACACTGACCGATATCTCCCTTTACCCACTTTTTTATTGCCTGTCCCCCGGGAGGGGTTTATGTGCAAATCAGTGTGATAGGTTCCCCCTTTCTTGCTCCAACTTACCTTTATCCTCTGGGTATTGCTGCTGTCATGATTGATCCTGAGCGGTTTGTCAGCAGTGTACATACGCTGGTCTAACCAGATTTGTAAGGTAGAATTGGGGTCATGATAGTGAGAGGAGGGCACTAAAAAAGTAGAGGGCGGGAAAATAGAGGAAGTTGTATGTTTCATTGGTGCTATACTGCACCCTGCTCATTTTTAATAGATAAAAGAAACCCACTGGTGGCAGTCAGGTAAGTATTGTTCTGCCAACCACAAAGTTGGGGGTTCAAATCCACCAGCCACTCTTCAGAAGAAAGACAAGCTGTCTTTTTACCATAGAAATGTATTGTCTCGGGAACCCTATATAGGAATGCTATGAGTTGGAAACAAATTTCTAGAAAGCAAATTTTAGAAATAAGGAAACAGATGTAAGAACATTAAGTATTTGGAGTCAGGCTTATCATAGACAGTCTAAGGTAAAACTGAAGAAGTAGTTTAGATGTATCAGCTTCCCGAACCATACTCATGATAACATAGCATGCCAGTATTAATCAAGAATGACTTTGGCCTGCAGAAATCAATGTCTTATACGAAGCTTGGAGACACTAAATTTCTTAGGAGGAGATCCTCGTAGGGAGAAAGGATGTCTGAGAAAAAATGTGACAGGAGCTGGATAAAGGTACCTGCCTTTTATTTTTTGGCCAGTCCTGAAGGCTGCTTGCTTTGTTGCCAAGGATTCTTCTTTGCCCAACAATGGATAAGCAACATGACAAAATTCTAAGCGCAGGGAAAACATGATTGCATTTTAAAAGCTCTGACTCTCAGGTTCTTGTAAAGAAGGGATCAGGTGGTGGCAAACAGGTGACAGTTAGCTCAGGAAGCAATGGAGCAAATTTTGAGCATTAGAAATAGTCAAAGCAGAATTGGATTACAATTGCTCTATCTTGGTATTGGGTACAAATGAATGCAAAAATGGAGAGTGAATGACAAGAAAAACATCTTAGTTCAGAGAACTTTGAAGGCCAAGTAGAAAAGCATTTCCAGCTTTGGGGCCGTAGGTACATGGATGTTGGGGTGAGGAAGGCAGCATGCCACGAAATCATGCTGAGAGCTTATCAAAGCACAGACTGCTGGGCCCTGACTCAGAGTTTCTGAGAAAACAGGGATCTTAGACACCAAAACAAAACAAAACAAAACAATCCATTGACATCAAATCTGTTCAGACTCAAAGTGAAGTGGTAAAAGATAGAGGAGAACTGCCCTTCATGTATTCTGAGACTGAAAATGTTTGTAACCAGATTTCTCCTGAATACAAACATTATCAGGACCTGTGGTTAGCAGCCCAATGCATGACCCATGGCGCCACCTTGAGAGGAGGGGTCCCACATCTGATTTCTTCTGACTTCCCAAGAGGAAAGGAGAATTCAACTCAACAACAATCCACGACCAATTCCTATATTGTGGAGGTCCAACATACCTTCATCCTCCAACTTTCTGTATCCATTCTGATACTGCCCTTCCCTCTCAAGCTATGACCAGAGGTCCCCTTAGAGTCAAGGATGATGAGACTTCTTCACCTCATACCCTTTGGGCATGGTATCAGGAGATACCAGTCCCTGGAGAAGAACATCATGCTTGGTAAAGAGAAAGGGCTGTGAAAAAGGAAGTCACGCCTGCAAGAATGAACTCATAAGAACATAAGCATAAGCACAATTGTGAGATTGGCGCAGGACAGGTAGTGTTTCCTTCTGTTTCCCCATAAGGTTACTATGGTCTGAAGAGACTCAATGACACCTAACGATCAACTCCAGCTGAGATTTGAACTACTGATCCCTCCCCTCGCTCCAGACTTTATTCTGCGTGTCTCTTTTTTGCATAGAAGAGATATCCTGTAGGGTCATATTCTAAGAGTGGAATTGCTTGGCCTGGGGTATATGCATCTTTACATATAAGTCAATACTAAATTTCTCTCTGAAGTAATTACCAATTGGAACTTATCTCCCAATGATTGTGTTGCAAATCCTAAGTTCTGCATCTGTTTTTATAATATCAGTTCCAGATGACTTTTTGTTATGCTGAGTGTGTAGGGTGTGTCCGCCATATCTTTGGAAATATAGAGGGGGCTGCTGGCGCAAACAGGCAACCAAATATGTCAGCTGACATAGGGAATGATAAAGGCCACAACACGTAAGATATCCAAGAGCCCAAGGAGCAGACACCAAAAACTGACCAAGACTTTCCCCCAGAGCGAAGAGAGAGGAAAGATTCCTTTCGATATAGCACCCTGAATTCTGATTTGGAGACTTCTAAACTGTGAGAAATTAAATGGATTTTGGTTAAAATCATCTGCTTGTGTTTTTGTTATGGCAGCACTAAATAAATAAAGACAAAAGTTATTCCAGTTTTCAATTCCTACAATTGGAATATAAGCTTTTACAACTCAATATCATGTATTTTCATATGGACAAAATCTGATGCATACAAAAGAGTCTCTTTGAGTTTAATGATGTTACCCTGAGTGTAAGGAGATCACAATGTTTTTACTAGTCATTATTTCCTCTTTTGAAAATTCATACTTTGTGATGATTTATTGACTTTTCCTTTCTTTCTTCTTCTTTTTAAAGTTTTAGATGTACAATGAACAAATATTTCTATGGAGTAAAATATATTCTCTAATTTATGTTTTGAGTATTTGGAGTATTATCTATTAGAGTCGCCTGTGAGTACAAATATTGAAGGTTGTTTTCAAATTTTTTAATTTTCTGTTAACATTTAGGTCTGTCTAATCCCCCCTGCAACCTATTTTGGTATGTCCTGGGACACCAGGATCCAATGATATTCTCTTTATATTGATCGCTAATTGTCATGGAACCGTTTAGTCACTAGATCATCTTTCCTCACTGATAGTCAATGCCATCTTTTGCCTTGCAGCATATTTCCACATGTAAGAGTGTGTAGGTCTATTTTAGGCTTCTCTTTTATCCATCTCTTTGCAAGTATAATATTTTCTTAATTACTACATTCTTATGTAAGTCTTGATATCTGATAAGACACAAAAGAGCTTTAAAACACTCATGGAAATGGAATGAAAAGATAATGGAATTTTTCCATGAACTTTTTGAGGCACCTTATTAGTGATTTAATCTTTTTTCTAGTAGTATTTTCTAGATTTCATGGCTGGTTTGCTCATATGAATTCTAAAATTAAAGTTAAAATATGCATCGTTGTCTAGATTACTTTGAATATTATAATCTTGGATTATGATATACTTTCAAAACTCCTTGCTACTAAAGTGTTTTAATAATGTTTTATATATGTTTAGGAAATCATTTCGGGGGCTCTGACAGCTTTAATCATAATCTAGACATCTATCCATTGTGTCAAGTACATTTGTAATATGTTTCCATCATCATTTTCAAAAATTTTTCTTCTCTTGAGCCCTTTTTTAAGTGAGATTCTTCACCCTTTAAAATAATTGAGATTAGAGAGATTATATGAGAGATTTATCCGTATTGGTAATGTTTTAATTTATTTCCACAATAGTTCATGGGTGTTTGCTAGACAGATCACGACATTTATGTGCTGTCTGTTGTTAGGGACCCTCAAGCAGGAATCACCTCGAGACCACCCTATGTACGCCAGAACAAAACCTTACTCCATCAGCACAATGTCCACCACTGTGGTGGTGTGTGAAGTCATTATTTCCGTAGCGGCGTCGGTTCATCACTTCCTCTCGGGTTGCTGTTGGTAGATGCTGTGGAGCAGGTTGGTACTCTTCACGGCCCCGGGAACAACAGACTGAAACACAACTGGTAGTGCGTCATCCCCACAATCATTCCTACGCTTGGATTCATCAATGCAGACACAGTGTCAATTCATCTTGTCAAGGGCCTCATTGCCTCTTGTTGGCCCTCCACTTTGCCAAGCATGAGATCCTCTCTCGAGGGAATGGTCTCTCTTGACAAGTGCAAAGGGTGTCAGAAGTCTGAGGATTCTTGTCTCAAGGGAGCATTCTGGTCGCACTTCTCCCAAGCCAGATTGTTTTCTTCTTTTTGGAAGTTCACAATACTTTCAATATTCTTTTCCAGCACCATAATTCATATGAAGCAATTATTCTTCTGTCTTCCTTTCTTGGTGTCCCCATGCAAATAATGCTACTGAAAACAGCCTGGCTGGGGTCAGGCACACCTAAGTCCTTAAAGTAATTTCCTTTCTTGTCAACATTTTAAAGAAGTCTGGTGTAACAGATTAACCCAAAGTGGTGCGTCCTTTGAGCTCTTGATTGCTGCTTCCGTTAGCGTGGATTGTGGGCCCAAGCAAGATGAACACCTTGAAAATGTCAATATTTTCTGTTTACCACATTGTTTCCTCTGGGTCCAGTAGTGATGACACTGGTTTTTGTTCCCCTGGGTTGTAGTCCATAATGGAGGTCGCTCCTTGACCCTCATCAGCAAGTGCTCCAAGTCTTCTCACTTTCAGCAAGCAGGTCGTGTCAACTGCATATTGAAAGTGGTTAATAAGCATTTTTTTTCAATTCTGATGCCACATTTTTCATTGTATGAGTCAGCTTTTCTGGTCATTTGCTCAGCATAGAGATTGAATAAGTAGGGTGAGGGCATAAATCCTTGACACACGTCCTTCCTGATTTTAAAACATACAGTAAAATCCCTGACACGCAGTTTGCCCTTGTTCTGTTCATGCAACTGCCTCCCGATCCATGTACAGGTTCCGCATGAGCACAATGAAGTAGTTGTATCCACATTATTCTCAAGGCCATCCATAGTTTGATCCGCCCAGTCTAATGTCAATAAAACACAAGTGAACATCATTCTGGTATTCTCTGCTTTCAGCCAAGATCCACCTGGCTTAATATCCCTTGTGCCACATTCTCTTTTGAATCTGGCCTGAACCTCTAGCCGTTCCCTGTTAATGAATGTTCTCCTGCAACCATTATTGGATGATCTTCAGCAAAATTTTACTTGCATGTCATACCAATGATATTGTTCTATAACTCATGCACTCTGTTGAGAGTCACTTTTCTTTGGATTGTAGGCAAACATGAATCCATTCTAGTGAGCTGGTCAAAGAGCTCTCTTAAAAATTTCCTTTATTCATGCCATTGATGGACTTTTTCTGATAATCTTATTAAGTGGTATCTCACCCCTGGGTTGATTTCTCTTTATATGTTCAAAGTAAGCAAAACAAAGTCTCACTACCCTCATTTCTATGTTCATTTCTTAACCACTCTCATTTCTAATCTCATTTTTCCATTCTTATTTCATTCTGGTTCTACTTCCTCCAGGACAGCTTTATTCATCCCTTTGGAAATCCCCAGTGTACATGATATATTCTTTGCCAATGAAATGATTGAAATATTCCCATTCTTTTTTTTTATTTTAGGCATCACTGCCCTCAGGTGGTGGGAGTAGGAGGCCCAACCTTTGCTCCTGGGAGCTGGAATCAAACCTCCAACCCAGTGGGCCGCAGTCCCGCGCACAACCACTACGCCACCGGGGCTCAGCCTATTCCCATTCTTTTAAGATTTTCTTTTTCCAGCTTTTTCATACATATAAAACAAATGAAAATACTTGGGGCTGAGCCCCGGTGGCCTAAGTGGTTGAGTGCGGGACTGCGGCCCATGGGCTTGGCAGTTCAAATCCAGCGTTGGCTCTCAGGAGCAGTGCTGGGTAGCTCCCACGGCCACCAGAGGGCAGTGATGCCCCCCACCAAAAAAAGAGAATACCATGGTGTGAGTCAAGTTCACCTCTCCCATCAAAACATTTTTGTTTTTCAGCATTTTCAAGAAGTCCTTTGTAACAGCAGATATATATATATATATATATATATACATGTATATGTATATACATATATTCATACACACTCATAGTATAGGGGGAGTCTTAAAAAAACTTGCAGAAAACTGGAATTCAAATATAATGAAAATTTCCATGAACTTTTTGAAGACCCCATATATGTAGATATAAAATTGACTCTAATGTATACTTCTTAATAATACTGACTGCCAATAATTAATCTACTTTAATCTGACATATAATATACATAACAGTATTTCTATATCTTATTATTTTAATACTCTGTTGATGGAATTTACATAATTTTATCAAAGCATTCTAAACTGAATGCAAAACCCAGTGCAAATAGAGTTTGGTGCCAGTTCAACAGAGGTTTGTAGAACTTCCCTTTATCTGCCACTGTCATGATTTAATTTTTTCCTAAAAACATGAAGTTTTACTCTTACAAAGCTGACTGATCAACCAAAAATTCATCTTAATTCATTCAAGTTTTGATAAATGTTGTGTCAAATGCTTTAGTGAAATTGTAATATATGTCTTTCTTCGTCTTTTGTCTTCATCATATTAAAAAAGAAGCACAAGATTTTCAAACTTTAATGTCACAATTATCTCTATAAAATTCCTACATTCTTTACTCTAAAGAGTATTTGAGTATTTAATTATTATTTCCATGTTTTTATTGCTTTTGATGCAGTATAGTTCCAATGAATATATAAGGGGCATTATGTGAATTTTGGTATTTTGGTGTTGTATTTTCAACTTAATTCAGGTAAACTCCTTTCTAATAAACCTTGAAACTCTCTCTTGAATCCATGCATGATTTTGCAGTGTGTTACTAAAGTATTGAGTGCTTTACCTACTATCTCAATGTATGAAATATAATTTAAATCCAACAGGCTAGTATAATTCACTTGGTATGATTTCAATAGCTTGCATTTATTTATTTTTATATTTTGTTTCAAGATATGGTTCACCTGGGTAGTTTTCCCCTGTGATTTCAAATTCTTTTTCTCCTCTCTCCTAAGATTCCATGGAAACAGATGCCAGAGCTTTTGAATCTGTTTTAAAAGTTCTACTCATTTTCAAATCCGTGGCCTCATTTCTCAGCACCTCCATTCTGCTCTTGTGATCATTCAGTGAGAAGTTCACTTCTTGGATATTGTACTCACTAAAGGTAGGGGCATCAAAAAGGTGTTTTGGTTCTGGAAATAAACTCATCCCTGTGGCTAAATTTTCAATCAAACCAAAGACAAGTTTATAAAGGAACTAATGATGCTGTGAGGTACATACATCTGAATAACCAAACATTTGAGATAAAAAGGGCAGCAGTAACCAAAAGACAAAGTTCCGATTTGTTAGGAAAGGAGGAGAGATGGAAACAGGCAGTGAAGGGAAGAAGTGGGAGAAATTATGTAACCTAGTGGGGGCTGCAAGGAATAATATGAAACAAATTTATGCACAATATTGATGAGGAAACTGGTCAATTCTATAAATCCTCAAACAATTCACTATATATATTTTTAATGCATGGAAAAATAGAACTAAAGATAAAGGAATGTTTTACAATTTTTTTTGAAGACCTTTCCTATATTTTGACTCTACAATTGCCATTTGATCTTCTTTGTCTTTGTCAGGGTTTTCTAATTTTTTGTTAATTTCAGTAATGCTAGCCCTTGTCTCCTAAAATATCTTAGAGTAGTCTGAGAATAAATTCTTTAGTATCTTTAGCTGCTATTGCCAACAATTTTTTAAAAATCTTGACATTAGCAATTACTGATTTATTTTCCCCATGTGATTTAAGATTTTCATAGTTCTTTACATTTGGAGTCATTGTGGAGTTTATTGTAGACTTTTAAAAAACACTTTAATAGGAACCTAGATATTTCTATACATATGGAGAATAGTGATATTTTTGTTTAAGCAGACAATAAACTCAATTGGTTTAGGCCACAGGTGATTATCATTTTTCAATGGGTTTTATTTCAAAGTTCAGTTTGATTCTCAGACTTTACAGTGTTATTGACTTTGTGCTAATCAACAGTAAGTGTAGCCTCTAAATATATACCAAGATTCCAGTCTTGACATCTTTTATATTTTGTTTAGGATGAAATCTTTGTATGGAAAACTCAATGGTGAACTCCAGAACGCAAGAATATGGAAACGTCTTACTGGTTTCCTCCCTGTGAGCAATCTCCCTGCCCTCACCCAAGTTTTGGAGATTCCTCTTGTTTGCTTTTGCTCTCTCTCATGAATGCTGGAGCTTTAGTCATTTCTTCCTGTTAGAACAGTGTCTGATAAGACAAAATTTTAGAGCAAGAACCAGATGACCTCTCTCCATACCCATTTTCTGGGCTCTCCCACTTCTGAAAATGGGACATCAGAAAACAAACATGGCAACAAAGAGGAAACAGCACCAGGCTTTAGTACATTCAATTGAACATTCTGGCCTGACTTTTCATTCTATCTTTTCATCTGTATCTACATTGATGGAGCCCTAGAAGCATAGCGTGGTGCAAGTTGTGCTGCTAATCACTCGGTCACGAGTTTGAACCTATCAGTCACTTCGCAAGGGAAAGATGAGGCCTCTGCTTCTGGAAAGGTTTACAGCTTCAGAAAACCAGAAGGGTGATCTATTATGAGGTTGCAGTGAGTCAAAATGGCTCTTTTTCCATAACTTTGGTTTCATTTTTATCCTGCTTGGGAAGGACCCCTGCTGGTTCAGTGACATAATCCTTGGATTTCTTACTAGTTGGGTGGTAGTTCAAATCCACTTCCAGGGATAAAAGGTTTTGGGATTTTGTTTGTTTGTTTGTTTCTTTGCTGGCACACACATACATAGCCTTGAAAATCCTATGATGCAGCACTTTGACTCTGTTTTGTGGTGTCACCGTGAGTCAGCTTGATAACGCTGAGTTTGGTTTGATTGTGTCCAGCTTATGGTTCATAATATTGTTAAATTTGTGATTTGACCCTTTTAACTTCCTTATCACTCCAAATGTTATTTCTTCATCCTCTTTACTTTTTATTTCTCCAACTCCCATTACACGCTATACTTTTGTAGGACACAATCTATGTGTCATGCTATTTTTGGACAGCAGCATATGTATTTTTTCTCCCTATGCATCAGTCTAAATTTTGGAATTGTGGTTTGTGTGAAGTTTTATGGAGCTAATTGGTTTTCCATTCAATCATACATACACATCTTTGTTTCATGACATTGATTGTGAACACACAATCTAGCAGCTCTCTTTCCCATTCCTCCGTGTCTTTACCATAGTCATTTGGTCTTCTTTTTTACCCTTTTCTGACTTCTTGGATTTCATCCCTGGGTACATGCTGTCTTTTTTATCTCTATGGTTGATTGTTACACGGAGTGCGTATCTTTCTGGTATGCTCTTTTATCATAAAAATACCAAATGATCACTTGATTCAAAGTTGATGCACAGGGTGTAATTCCATTCTAGACCTAACGGGTGTCTAAAGGACATCCATAGTCTCAAGGATTCAACCAGTCCCTAGCAGGCTAGTCTGTTCATTTTTATAATTTTGAGTTTTGCTCCACATTTTTTCACTCTATATAGGACCCCCTGTTGCAATCCCTTCAAGAGACCAGCAATGGTGCACTGGCAATATCCAGTTATTCTGGTAATAAAGGCCCAGATTCAGGCAACCCATTAGTCCTCTGGTCTAATTGTTTCCTTGCATCTTTGACTTTCTTCATTCCTCTTTGCTCTGCATAAGGAAAGGTCAATTGTGGCATGTATGATGACTGACTGATCATGAGTTTTCAAAATCCTAGGCATGACTATCCAAAATAGAATGTAGAATATTGTCTCTGAGGGCTACGCTATGCCAATTGATTTTGGTGTCTCGCAAGACTATGATCCAAAGACTCATTGTCTCCAGATTTTTTATGCTATAATGTCTTTACAACTTTGACTTCATGTGCTCTACACTTCTGTAAGAATATTTGCAACATGTAAAAATACATGTGTAGAAAAACCTGTATATATTTGTGCATCTAATATCATTTGTACTTGATCCCTGTTTGACTTAAGCATCTATGTATGTATGTATCCATTCGTTGATAATTGCTGTTACTATTATTACAGAATTGAGTATGTGATGGCATTTACTTTTGTTGTCTTTCATGCTTGGGCTCCCCCTGGCATCTCCCTTACCCATTGAGCATATTGTATTTCGATCCTTGTTCTGGTAGAGTACCTTTTCCTTCACTCAGGACCATCTGAATCTACCCTCCTACGAAGAATCACCCTCTCAGTAAAGATATCACATAATATTTAGCCTTTTGTGATTGACTATTTAATCAGCATACTGTTTTCTAGAAGGCATTGTGTTTTGTACCTTTATAATTCTTCTTTAATGCTGAAAAGTATCCTATGGTGTGAATGTACCATTCCTTGGTTTAGTCATTTGTAGATTGGTAGGTAATTGCATTGCTTTGGTCCTTTTGCTACTGTCAATAATGCTGTGATGATCATGAGTTTATGTATATCTGTTCATATCATAGCTATTATTTCTGTAGGATACACATCTAAGACTGGAATTGCTGGATCAGGTGGCATTTCTATTGAGATTTCTTTAATGAAGTGCCATGCTAGATTTCCCATGCCTCGTATGCCTGTGAATGTTGAATGAAAAGTAAGGAAAACAGAAGAATCACTGTGTTTGAATCATGGTGCTGGAGCAGAATGATGAAAGTACCCTGCACTTCCAGGACGAGCAATGTATCTGTCTTGAAAGAAGTACAGCCAGAATGCTCCTTAGAGGCGCGATGCAAAGAATCCTTCTCACTGACTTCAGACGTGTCGGGAGAGAGCAGTCGCTGGAGAAGGACATTATATATGTTAAGGTAACAGGGCAGCAAAAAGGAGACTACACTGACGCAGTGGCTGCACTGACGGATGCAAGCGTGAGAGCAATTGAGGATGGCACAGCCCTGGGCAGTGTTTCCTTTTGTTGCACACAGGAGTGCCATGACATGATGAGGCCGTACCTAACAACAACAACAACAGCAGCAACAACAGCAGCAGCAAAGGCTAATGATCAGGAGCATTTTGTTATGTGCTTGAATGCGGGGTGCCTGAATTTATTCTTTGGTACAGTGTCCCTTCATGTCCTCCACCTATTTTTAAAATTGGGTTTTTGGGGGCCTTTGTTGTGGAGATATTGAAATATTCTGTGCATTTCAGAGATTGTTTAAGAGATAGTCATTGCCATCCCCTACCACCACCCCTCCCCTGACACAAACACACACACACCTAGACCGTGGCTTGCCTTTTTACTCTTCCGGTCTTTTGATATGATAGATGCTTCATTTTAGGAGTTCTCCATCTATATAACTTAACTTCTGTATTTTTAGAAATTTTAGTTAGGTCTGATGGTATGTTTGTATCACGAGGACATTGAGTTTGAGACATTAAAAAAAATGTCTTCAAGTGTATTGATTTTTCTTCTACTTCTCTGATCGACTATAAAAAGAGCCTATGGGATTGCCAAGGAGCCCTGGTGATCCAGTGGGTTATGCGCTGGGTGGCTAACCTCAAGATCAGCCATTTGAAATCACGGAGAAAGAAGAGGATTTCTACTCTCATCAAAAGTTACAAGCTGGGGCCTCCAAGGGGGCAGGTCTATTCTGTCATGAGGCCACTATGAGTTGGAATTGACTTGATAGCAATAAATTGTGGTGTTTCAAAAGAGCTCTGGACATTTCATCAGAAGGAACCAGTTCCTAGAATAGGGTATCATGCTACCAGAGTAGTGGGTCAGTAAAGAAGAGGAAGAAGACATTCATTGAGGTGGATGGACACAGTGGATTAAGCAGTGGCTGCAGACATGGCAATGATTGTGAGGATAACAATGTCACAGGACCAGGAGTGATTTCATTTCTTTGTTAATATCCTTGCTAGGGGTTGGAACTAACTCCGCAGTGACTAACACTAACACATTTATATCTTGGTATGCTGTTCATCTTTTCTGATGACAGGATATGTTATATTAACAATTTCAGTATTGTTTAAGTGATGGGATCTATCTCCAGAGAGGATCTAATTTTGCTTCTGGCAGGCAGACTAGTGGAACATGGAATTAAGTTTCATTTTGAATTCTATCTTCGGTCTTTATGGGCTCAAACACAGCCACCACGGTGAGGCTGGCCCAGGATGTTGTGTTGGACACAGGGTTGCTCTGAGGTAGAACCAGAGCAGGGGCATCTAACCACAACTTGAACATTAGTTCACTTTCATTTTTCTGACACACTTAGGGGCAGCCCTTCAGACGATCAATAAAACTTAGCAAACCCTCTAAGTTTTCCTCTCTAGTTTCATTGAAAGTGTTGAAGACTCTACTCGGTGCTTTAGTGTACTTGCCATTGCTCTCAAAGAGCAAATAACCTTATTGACAAAAAGTAGAGATGAATGTGGGTGTGCCTTCTCTTTCCTTCCCTCCATCACTTTACCCTCCCATGGTCATACTTTCTCAGAGCTCTGCTTCCAAGAAATTGTCTGTTCAGCCTTCCTGCAAGGAATAGCTGTTCTGATGCCATTCCTATCAGGTGTCACTGAGTCGGTTATGACATTGAGTGACCCCAAGGACCACAAAAGAAAGCACTGCCTGGTTTAAGTCTGCACCCATTGTTGCAGACACGATGTCCATCTGTCTGGTCCCAGCTTCCCTCTTATTTTTGCCCCTCTACTTTACCAAGCACGATGGCCTTCTCCAGTGAGCCTCTCTTCACAACATGTCCAATTATGTGAGATGAGCGCTCACCCTCCTTGACTGTCAGGAGCATTCTGGCTGTACTTCTAAGCAGACTTGTTGGTTTTCTTGGAAGTCCTTGGTTCTTTCAATATTCTGCACCAGCACCATAATTTGAATGTATCATTTTTCTCTTAGATAAGAAAGGAAGCTTATTCGATGTTCGATTTTCACATTCATATGAAGCACTTGTAAATAACCTAGCTTGCATCAGGAAAGGTAACATCACTGCCTTTCAACACTCTAACGAGGTGCTGTCCAACAGATTGGCCCGATGCAACATGCCTGCCTTCGCATTTCTTGCCTGCTGCTTCCGTCACATCGATTATGGATCCAAGTAAAATGAAATCCTTGACACTTTCAATTTTTTATTTATTAATCATGATGTTACCTACTGGTCGAGTTTGAGGGCTTGGGTTTTCTTTACACTGAGTTGTAAAGAAAAGTTGTAAAGGTGTAAAGCTTTTGTCCATACCAACAGCTCAAATCCTTCATCTTCCTCAGGAAATACTGCAAGTCCTCCTCACTTTCAGCAAGGCTGTGTCATCTGGATTTCACAGGTTGTTGGCAAACCTTCCTCTAATCATGATGCTGCATTCTTCTTCACTCATTCCAGTTTGTCTGAGTAAGTTAGGTGAGAAGATACCTCCCCAATGCTCACCTTTCCCAATTCATAACTAAAAACAGAGTCTAGGTTTTACTTGATAGGTTTATTGCTCAAAAAGAGCAATTATAACACCAAATCCAAATAAATACATTCTCCAATTTTTAATGTGGCAAGAATAGCATCTCTATACATAATAATATTTTTTATTCAAGCAATATATTGTGCTTGCAGCCAAAAGCTTTATTATCAAGCTTTTGAATTAAACAATTAATTAAACAAGTATAGCAATATTCTCAATAAGTGGTTTTAATTATGTACTGATAAATCCCATGAAGATGCTAGTATTACCATTGTTAGTGCTAGTTAATAGTCCCTAAGCTCTTATTATATACTAAGAATCCCTGCTGGTGCTGGTAGTTAGACTTCGTGCCAGGAATGAAGGGTATGGAGGCCTAATCTGACCTCCTCTCAGTACACAAAGGAAGTGATTGATCACATCACGATAGCCAAAGACGGACTTGTAGGGGCCATCTGTCTGACAAATCTCTGTCCTTCAACCTCTTTAGCCTATTCTGACCCCAACCATCCCTCCCAAGGCACTCCACTCCTCAGCTGGATTCCACAACTCATCGCTACAGTCACACGGAACTCACGAGTAATCCAATGCTCAACATGTTGTTGCAAGTTATGTTCAGAAATGTGAAGGAGACAGTTTGGGTGGTGGTGGTGGGGGGGTGGTGGTTCTTTTTTTTTTGTTAGCAGAGTTCATTGTCAGTCAAGCTGACTGAGCACCTCTCTCTTGTCCTTTCAACCACACCTCCCCTTGATCTCTGCCTTAGTCTGGCCAAGGACTACAAAGCTTCTTTAGTACAGTTAATGTCCCCAAGGCACTCCACTCTACAAGTCAGCCTCCAGCCCAAAGGTATTCAGCTAGCAAGGTGCAGACCGTGGGCTGCAAATGCTCAGCAGTGTCTCACAGTCTCTTGCCTCTGCTGCTTCTCCACAGAGATTTCAAATGCTCCCCACTCATGGGGCTCTCTGTCCCTGCTTTTGAGATGGTACCCTCTATTCTCCAAAGGGATGTAACTGACTACCCCTCTCATAGTAGTCCCATACTCCTTATTTGCATGTTCCTACCTTATTCATTTAGTGGAAGTTATGAGGACTATGGCTAACAGCATACCAAATAATTGCATTACACCAGAGGTTCCTAACCTCTAGGTTCGAACATCAGACTCACCAGTTTATGTTTGGGATAGGAGAGGAGGATGTTCGCGCCCTTAAAAAGTCAGAATCTCCAGAGGCCTAGATTAGGTCACTGTCTAAATCAGAATTGACTTACTGGCACTGGGTTGGCTTGTAAGTACTGGCACTAGTACTGCCTGCTAGGAACTATATGAGCTGCAGAATTAATATCTAACTTATCGTATATACTTGAGTATAAGCCAACCTGAATATCAGTTGCGACATCTAATCTTACCATAAAAAATAAGAGGAAAAACTCGGCTTACACAAGTATATATGGTGCTACTAATCAACTGAAATAAAATATATTATATTTGACTTATAGGGACATCCAACAACTAGAATGCCTTTCCTAAATAGTATGAATTTCCAGTCTTGTTCTACCACTTAAAAACGAAAACCTACTACCAGGAAGTTGATTCTAACTCATAGTGACTCTTGAAGACAGAGTTGAACCCTTCTTGTGAGTTTCTGAGATACTGACCTCTTCGCAGGAGTAAAAACCCTCCTCTTTCGACTGCAGAGCAGCTGCTGGTTTTGAATGGCTGACCTTGCTGTTATCAGTCCAGTGTGTATCATTCCACCAGTTCTACTAGGTAGCTACCCCATAGGCTAAAGAAAATATAGCTACTTTATTTTTTATTGGCTACGCAGTCACAAGGTTGCAACCCCACTCTGTAGCTGAATAGCCCAACTGATCTATATTTTACTCGGTGAAGAGTATTTAAGTTTTGCCCTGCTTAGTCTATGCTTTACATGATTTGAGACATCAGAGTTACAAGTGAGGGAGCACCTCTATTTGGTTCATTGTGTACACCTTGGTATTCTGGGCAAAAGTTTGGGATGAAAAAGCACAGCTTACAATGATCTCATCACTTGTCCGTCCACAAAATTGCCAGGTCGTCTACTTTGTCGAAGTCAGTGTGTTGTTGGCACGCCTTAGTATGTCAGAAGGGGGAGATGGAGGCATGAGGCATGAGGCAGAGGCAGAGACTAACGTCTCTTAGATGAGGAATCACTGGGATCTGTGGTGATCATGGTAGAACTGGCTGTCTCTATGGCCAATGTGGGGTTCTGGGGGACACCGATCACTGTCACTTCTGCACTCTATTTCCCTGCTGCTTAGCCCTTTTTACCAAATGCACACAAAGAAGAGAGAACTGGAACAATCCTTAGAGTTTTGATAAAAGAAGACCAAGAAGATGATTAGATATTTCTCATGTTTACTAGTTTATCTCCCTCCCTTAGGACAGGAAGCTATAAACTAAATCTTTCTCTACCTTCTGGCTCATAAATAAATACAATGAAAATAAAATTATCTTCCACTCAAATCATATTATTTTACTTGTTTCAGATAAGATCAAGGTACTTCTGGCTGTGATTCAAAAAGAAGCTCTTTTCCCCCCTGAGAATTCAACCCATGCTTCCTTTGCAAACACTTTAACATTAAAAAAAAAAAAAAGCAAGACTGGGATGCAACTCAGTAGTCTTATTGTTTTCTTTTCTTATACAGTCTCCCTTCACTCTGTAGGGAATATTTGAGAAGTACGTGACCTAATTAAAATCGACTGTATTTCAATAATCATTAGAGCTACTTCAAACATTCTCTGATATTTTATATCGTAAAACCTTTTTAAAAAAAATTCTTCAGAATGGCGAATAAAACATTCTGAATGGCAGCAAGACTAGGTGACTCTGGGCAAGAACTATTAGTATATTAAAAATAGCCATTAGAGTTTGGGCAGGAAAATGCACAGGACATCACATTTTTCATGTGACTACAATGAAGTAAGGGATTTGAAGGTAAAAACAAATCTGGCAAATGATAAATTAGGATAGTAATTCATAGAAGTCATAAAAGAAAAGACTTATATTGCACCATGGAGACAGTTTGGTGCTATTAGTGGATTAAAAGGCATGTGAGCTTGCGGGAGAAGCACCAGTTATACCATGACCCAGTGCCTGGCTTAAACAAAAGGTTGTTGGTTCCAGTCCTTCTGAGGGCGAAAGATGTGGGAGCTTTGCTTTTGTAAAGATGTACAGGCTTGGAAACCAGACGGGGGAGCTTCTACTCTGTCCTTTAGGCTCACTCTTACTCAGAATCACAAGAATGCTTTCATTTCCCTGATTTTGTGAGTTTGGGGACCTTGAGAACTGGGAAGATTTGATGGACTGAGTATTAACAAAGAAAAGATGCAGACTGGCTGTTGCATCTAACACACTTCAGTAAGTGAAGTTTCCAAACATGTAAATAAAATCGTGTATATAAAACCACAACAATCCTCCCTATTGATCTTGCTGCCAACATTGGTGTCCTTGGACAGGGTTTCCCTGTGAGCAGAATCCATGTAAGCGGGTGTCCATTTGAAGAATATTGCCAGAATAGACAATAGCTCTCTTTTTAAAAAGAAGTATAAAAATAAGTAGGTGATCAGAAAAGTCCTACAGTTTTGCATTTGTTTTTAAAAACTGGTGACAGTTCACGAAGACCAGCAAAATGTATGGACATGCATGACCTGGAAGCATACATTTATTTCAGTTATCCAGTTGCACAACTCAGCCTCTTAGCTGTGGGATTGAGAGTAGCATGCCTGCTTTCCATTGTTGCTTTTCCATTCTTTTGAAGTTAATGTGCATAATAACTACCCAGAGAAATTTATTTAAAAATCAACCCCAAGTCATTTGTCTGGGATAGGACCCTAGACTCTGAATTTCTAGCACACTGTCTTAGGCTCCTGCTGCTTTTGCTGGGGAGTAGCACAATTTGAGTGGAATGTCTTTGAAATCCCAAATCGTTCAATGTACACAACTGATGTGTGACTTACTTATAGTATCAGTGCTTTGTTACTTTCTCCTCAGTGTGGTTCCCCAGAGTATTATTTCAATTTCTCTCATTCCATTCACAACTTAGAGTTCCCAACTCATGGTGAGCCCATAGGTATGAAAGTAGAAATGTGCTCCCCATGGTTTCCCACACTGTGTTTGAAAACCGACTCCTGGTCTTTCTCCTAAGCCACCTCTAGAGAGAATCAAACCACCAGCCCTGAGATTAGCAGCCACGTTTATATCATCATCATTTCATCATCAAAAGACTTTCATAAGGTAAATAGGTACAAAAAAGGGGTTAGGTGTTCCAAGAGGAAGTCCAGACACATTATGATAACCTTACAGAATGTGCCCATAACCTTAAGTATGGAAGATAGCTAGTAGTACATCAAACTGTCCCAGAACATCTTTGTAATCTTATGGGTGGGAAGGGAACAATATCAAGAACAGAGACAGAAGAGGGGTCCCTCAGGTTAGAAGGCACTCAAAATACTGCTGGGTAAGAGCTGCCACCTCAAAGGAGAGTCAGCCATCATTACTGTTCAGGGGTAACTCTTTCTAGACCTTCGTTTGCTGATTGACAGGTCTCAAAAAGAGAAGAAACAACTGCAACCATCCATTAACAAGCAGAACCTACAGTGGACAAAGTCAAAATCTAGGAAAATTTGAAGTCATTTAAAATGAAATTAATAGGTGAAGATCAATATCCGAGGCATAGTAAGTTGTGATTGAATAGGATTGGGAATTTTGTATCAGATAGGCATATGGGTTACTCTGCCTTGGGAATGACAAATTTAAGAGGAATGGTATCACAGTCATCATCAAAATGAACATTTAAAAATAAGTTCTACAATGTGATCTCCAACAGAGTGATATCTATAATGCTATAGGAATTCTGGTTATTATAATTTTTATTCAAATTTAAGCACAAACTGCTAAAGCTAGTGATGAAGAAAACATTCTTCCATCTGAAATTGACCATACATTCAGTCAAGAAGCATTGATAGAATTGGCCATTAGAATATGAAAGTTGGAAACAAAGAGAAAGAAGCAGTGGTTGAAAATAAAAACTAAGTTGGAGATTTGCATGATAGAATTTTTCAAGTTCAATGAGTTCTTCATTGCAAATACTCTTTTACAAAAATGTAAATCACAGCTTCATAAATGGACTTCATCAGGCAGAATGCATAGAAATCAGATTAACTACAGCTGTAGGAAGAGGAAATGGAGACATTCAGTATCTGCAGTGAAAGCAAGGCCAGGAACTGACTGTGAAACAAACCATCAACCATATGTAAGTTCAGACATAGTTCCAGTACTATCTGTTCATAAGGTTTCCAGGGGCTAATGCCTCAGAAATGGCAGCCTATTCTTTATTTGCAGTCTGTTCTTAGTCTGGAAACACCCCTAAAACCTGTTTACTGTGGGCCATCCTGCTGGTATTTGAAATATGGGTGGCATATCTTCCAGTAGCAACATGCAAACCAGCTCAGCAAACTGACAAACAAATGGTAGACTAGTAGGAGAGAAGAGACTAATGTCTCTAATGCACCTGTTGAAAATTTCTTCATTTGTTCAGCTTATTAGCAGATTTCAATTTGATTAAAGGAAAAGGATCAAAAACTTATTTAAAATTTCCAAAATATCGATTCTTGGCTTAATCACATTTCTAGGCCTCAGGAAGCCCATGATGCTGTACAGGAACAAGAAAATCATTTGGATTGTTGAGAAACGGTAACTGTACTATCAACAATCATCTGAGCTATAATAGGCTTCAGATAACTCTCTCTTCTATTAGTCTGGTTCTGTCAAAGGGATGGGACTATAGGTACTCAGGTACTGATCTTAAGACCATAATCTAACTTCTTTTAATAAATTATTTTACCTTAATAGTTTAATCAATCCATTTTTTCTAAAATTAAGCAGATACTGCATAAAATGTACTTTAATAAGAAATCTTTAGTTCAAATATTTAGAAAGGAGATTATTTTTAATTAGACTTATTTTTAGATTTTGTAGAGTTAAATGAAACATGACTAGTGGACACAATGTACATAGCTTCCTTAAAGACCTTAAAGATATGGCTAAAGTTATATATTGCAAACATTTGCTATACGAAAATGAGAATTAAACATGCAGGAATGCAACATAACAGGGATAGGTGGTAATGACATTGTTAGATTTCCTGTTCCATGGGGCCCTGCATTTGTCGCTGTAGCTCACATAAGCAAGATGTAAACTCCCGAGAGTTGTCTCTCCATGTAAGATTAAAAGTTAAGACCATTCTTTCCATAAAAAAATACAAGGGTTCTTATAACAGAGTTTCTGGAAGTATCATTTCCCCCCTTCAAATGGCACATCCCATAGCCTCAATGTATTTCTCTTCTAAAAGGAGTGGTGAGAGAAGAGAAGGAAGCAAACTATTTATATATTTGAGCCCTAACCATACCTGGAAAGGAAACAATGCTGTTGCCATAATCATAGTATTTTGGTAAACCTGAAGAATCTGTAGGTCACATGGGCAGAAATAAGCTACCATCTGCTTCTACCAGCAGGTGGATGAGAAAACATACAGCCTTTCTCACTAATTACCTGCAACAACATCTAACTCTAAATATTTTGCATGTAGAGATTTCCCTCCTATGTTTATAAATACACATATATGACAAAAGAAACACTTATTTTAAAGATCTTAATATCTTGTTTGTTAAGCAATTTGTACTCAGGAGAGGGGCTATGTTGACAGCTCTGCAAACAGAAACTTCAGAATCATCTGCTAAAGAGGGACTCACATACCTTGGCAGACTTCCTCCCTCTGCTTTGTTTAATGGTTTACCCAGATTCCACATAAAGTCACTTGTCATTCCCAAACCACCTTGAACATCCATCCAAGTACTTAATCTGTTAAATATTAGAGTACAGAGTCTAGTCTGTTCATTCCTTGGGAAATGTCGATGGTAATGTCAAAATGTTTATTTCATTTTTCTCCTGAAGGCACCTGTTCCTTTAATCAATCAACAATAAATCTAAATAAAGTTTCCAATCATTACAAATTTCAGGAAAATAAAATACTCTTCAGCCATTCTCCATTTGGTTGCTTCTTTTGTTCTTCAGCATAGCTCTGTCTCTTGCAAGTAATGTCTGTGTGGCAGCACGTTCCAGAGACTCCCCCAAATCCACCCTCTTTCTTTGTAGGGATAGAGCCGAGATACATTTTGCAGAGGTCCCTGTAGGTAGGAATAGTCATGTGACTGAATTCTAACCACTTGAAAGCAAGAGGGCCTCATCTGCATCGTTTTCAAGTTTTATTCACTTTCCATGTATGCTTCACAATGTTTTCCTCCTTCCTTAAGCAATAAGGATGAAGTGTACAATGGCACTCTTGAAATATAATGTGGAATAAACATAAATATGACTGCATAAAAAACCAAAATATTTGTTAAATAAGGATGGGGCATGTTAACAAGAAATAGAATGGTTTTATTTGAACATTCACATATTTTAAAGACTGATTGACATGCCAGTTGGCAACATGATATGAGAGGGCTTTTGAAAGTTCATGGAAAATGTTCATTATATTTAACTATCACTGTCCTACAAATTTTGTGAAGCTGCCAGATCTAATATAGATGGCATTCCTGCAAAGTATATTAATTCATATCTGCATTTCCAAATAATACAATGCCTAATTGAATCAAAATATTGTCCATGTAATTTACAGCATACTGGAAATCTCCATGAAAATATCAAAAACTGATATTTGGTCATTATTTAAGCAGAATATATTATTGTAACTCAGAAAAAGAGGTTTCTAGAAATAAAGACATTGATGATGGAAGCAAAAAAGTATCCGGCATTGAGTTTGTAGAAACAGAATCTAAATAACCAAAATATGGTTGCCAAAATAGAAAATGAAAATAGAGGATTGCTAGTTAAATTTGAGTTTTGAGTAAGTAATGAATTATTTTGGTGCAAGCAAGCATGTCCCTGATGAAGTGGTGAGTGGAGACATAGGAGAGTAAGCAAAACATGCCATTCCAGTTCATAGATTCATGAGTTTAGTCCAAATATATATTTGGTTTCAAGATGGGGACTTTAAATGAAGGCTACATTTTGTACTATTGAATATACCAGAAGAATGAACACATCTGTTTTGTCAGGACTGACTGAATCTTCTTTAGATTCAAGGATGGCAAGGCTCCATTTCACACTCTTTGAACTTGGTGCCAGGAAGGACTAGTCTTGGAGAAGGACATCTTGCTTGGTAAAGTAGAAAGCATACAGTGTGATGAGTTGACACCAGGCTTCAGCATTGGGCTCAATGATCATGATTGTGAAGACGGTGCAGGACTGAGCAGTGTTTTGTTCAGTTGTATGTGTCCTCCACAGCACCTAACAGCACCACCCCCTGCACACACACACACACACACACACACACACACACTCCAAAACTCTACTACCCAATGAATTTCAACTCATTGCCACCCTTCAGGGCAAAATAAAGCTGTCTCAAGGGATTCTAAGGCTCTCAATGGCAGTGAATTTGGTTTGAAATCTTTCTCCTGGGAAGCAGCTGATGGGTTGTAAACAGAACTTTCTTTTAGTATCCAAGTACTTAACCACAGTGCCTCCAGGGCTCCAAGAGCCAACTCATACTCCTTGACTTCAGATTGATTACACCTCTCAGCAACCCGATAGGACAGAGTAGAACTGCCCCTGTGGATTTCTGAGACGGTCTTTCTTTACAGCAGGAGAAAAGAATAACAAGCAGACTCGATTACATAGTTATCTTTAAAGGGGGACACAAAAAGGGTTACGGCATAATAAATAAGAAGTGCTGGTGGCATAGTGAACCATGTGTTTATACACATGATCCACTATTCAAGCTGACCAGCCAGTCTGCAAGAGAAAGATGTGAGTTTTCTACTTCCATAAAGATTTAGTCTCAGAAAGCTACAGGGAAAATTCCACCCTGTCCTGCAGAGTCACAAGGAGTCGCAATGGATGATGAGCAATACTTTTGGTACAATAAATAAAGGTTCAACTGCTCTGAATTCTAAATTGGGTCTGTCGGGATTTATTAAAATTAAAATTATCCTGTATTGTTAGAGGATGACACACTTTCTCCACCTGTGCACAGAAACACTTAAGAGGAAATTTAGGATTTTTCTAATAAAGAAGTTAGGAGTCAACCTGACCTCTTAAACAGTTAACATGAATTATCCACTGATTTAGATGTATTAAAATGTGTTATGAAATTCTTGTGGCATAATTTGAAGAGGAAACAATTAGATTGCCAAAATATTTATGAAAATTTCTATGAAGTCCTAGATTTCTAAGACTCTAAATTGTCCTCACATCTTCCATCTATGTGTAGTCTCAATTTTTCTTTTGTATCCACCACTCTTGTCAAGTGGGGTTCTGGCTCTGCAGTATCCAACGTGTCATCTCTGTCGATGCTGCACAGCCTTTCATACTAAAAAGAAAAGTCTGCTGCCATTCAATTGATACTCACACATAGTGACCCGAGGGAACAGAGGAAGACTGTGCTTTCAGGTTTCCAAATCTGTGAGTAATTTAAAGGTTGCAGTGACTGGTAGCTTTGAACCACTGACCTTTGGCCAACATGGGCCCAAATACAGCTTCCCTTGGAAGTCTCCTAAGTCTCTTTCAAATGTCTTTTACTTTTTTCTGTCTTATCCTGCGATTTGTGAATCTTAATTCTTCTCATGCTTAAAATTAGGAAGAAAAATTGATAAATTACCATAACCTAATAGCTGAAACCATCACTTCTCTTGTCAGTTTATCATACTGTGGTGGCTTGTATGTTGCCATAATCCTTAAAGCTTTGTCACTTGACCAAGTAGTAACACCCAAAGTGAACAGATTTCAGCAGGGCTTCCAGAATAAGAACAAACTATGAAGAAGAAGTAGGCTGTCCACTCTAGAGAAATTAGCCATTGAAAATTCTATGGATGACATCAAACAATTGTCAGTTGCTGAAAATCTAATGAACAAAAGCAGAATAGAATCAGCAATAGTACCAGAAAATGAACCCACCAGCTAGAAAGGCATTCAAAGTGTAACTGAGGAAGAGCCGCCTTCTCAAAGTAGAGTTGACCATAATGAAATACAAAAGCCCTTCCTTCAGAACCTTCATTTGATGATGAAATGACATGCATAAACATTTAGATTCTGGACATTACCAAGCTTAACTGGACTGAGAGTGGTCATTTTGAATCAGAAAATCATATGGTTTACTATGTGAGGCATTGCATAATCAAGAAGAATGGTGCTATGTTCATCTTCAAAGAGTTATCCTGAAGAACAATGATGTCTGTTAAAAGAAAATGTCTATGTAGACATGAGAAAATCCAACAATACAACTATTATTAAATTTTACAAGGGGGTATCTGCTTCCGGAACAAAGTAAAACAAAAAAAAAGGGAAAAAAAATCTCTGCTGGAGGAAGCTTTCATAGTACACATTTTTCCCCCATTAGGTGAGCATCCGGTAGTGTCTCTCTTATCATAGTGGATTTTTCATAAAAGCAGTTTCTCTGAAACCTCTTTTATGCTAGCCAATTTAAAAGAAAGGTGTATAGCTGTGAAATTTTGCTTCTTGCTCAGGAAAAATGCCGCAGAAACTGTTGATGTTGAACATAGTCTCCAAGGACAGAACTAAGGGAAAAACTCAGTGGACAAGTGTTTTTCTCACTTTAAAAAGGCAAAATGTCGATCGATGACAATCATTCTTCTGGATATCCATCAGTTTCCTGAACAAACAAAAATGTCAATAAAATTCCAAAATTCACGCACCTGTGAAAGACCAAGGATGGACTATTGAAGAGATGGGGAAGTTGTATGGATTATTTTGGAGCTTGGTTCAGTAAATTTTAACAAAAATTTGAGGATGAGAAGGGGTTCTGAGAAATTTGTGCCTTGGGTTCTAATGGACCAAGAGAAAGAACACAAGTAGAAACATGCCATTCTTTCAAAAGTGACCCAGACTTTCCCCCCCAGGTCATTACTGGTGAAGAGTTTCCAACCCTGAAAACAAACATCAATCATGGTAGTGGAAGACACCATTTTCACCTTGCCCACCCCCACCCCCTCCCCCCACCCCAAGCTCATCCAGTGAAATCAAAGATCAAAATGATGCTCATCTGTTTGTTTGTTTGTTTGTTTTTGTTTTTATGTGAGGGGGATGGTACATTTGAAGTTCTTTGTACCAGATCAGGCGTTCTACAGGTTCTGAAAAGATTGAATGTGGCAAAAAGGCCTGATTTGTGGTAGATAGGGGACTGGTTTTACAACTACAATAATTCACCTGCTCACAGAGCCATCTCAGTATGCCAGTTTTTGGCAAAACAATTCAAAAAACCCAGCTTGCCTCTCTTGCTGCACACAATTTACTCACCTGACCTCACAATTTCTTTTTGTTTCCATGAATGCAGAGGGATGTGAAAGGGTATTAATTTGACCACAAAGAAGAGGTGAAGAAAAATATAAGGGAAGTGCTGCCAGCCATCCAAACAGATGAGTTTGAAAAGTGTTCCTAAGAATGAAATTCCAGATTTGACAAAAGAATTAAGTGTAATGGAGAGTACTTTGAAGGTGATATGGTTGTTTGGTAAAAATATTTAAACAGTTTTGAAAAGAATCCCTCTTATGTACCAAAAATTAAATCTAGTGATGAAGAAATTGAAGAATTCTTCCAATATCTTCAGCCTGAAATTGATCTACCATGCAATCAAGCTGCATTGATACTTATTGACAATTAGAGATAAAAAGTTGGAAACAAGAAGGAATGAATAGTAGTTGGAAATTATGGTCTTGGTGATACGGACTAAGCTGTAGACTTTATGATGGAATTTTGATAGAAAAACTATTTTTTCATAGTAAATATTATATCTTAACAACACACAAGGCAACAGTACCCTTGGAGTTCTCCAGATGGAGCACACAGAAATCAAAATGACTAGTAACATGCAAAGAGATGATGAAGAAGCTCACAAACCAAACCAGAGACTTGCTGTCAACGTTCAGGTGATGTGGGACATGGCAAGTCCAACAGTTTGAAGCTACCGGAACCTCCACAGGGGAAAGACCGGAACTTCTATTCTCCTCAACAGTGACAGCATCAGAAACTCACAGGAGTGTTGCTATGAATCAGCATTGACTTGATGGCTATGAGGGGGTGACTGTGGAACAGATCTGCAATTACTCATATTTAAGTTCAGGTTGAAGTTGAAGAAAATGAAAACAAGCCCACACAAGTCAAACTACTACATTGAATCTATCCCACACAAATTTTGAGAACTAAAGAAGAGAGTTGATGCCTTCAACACGTATGACAGACAAGCTGGTGTGTTAAAGGAAGAAGACATCCAAAACCTTATGCATGAGGAAAGGAAGAATGAAATTAAGAAGAATGAAAAGAAAGAAAAGCTTAAATTAATATGAGAAGAAACTCTGAAACGTGTTCTTAATCATACAGTAGCTAAGACAATTAGAAGAAATTATGAAGTTAAAGAGCTGAACAGAAAAAATCAAAGCAAACTTTGAGAAGACAAAGCAAAATATTACAATGAATGGTGCAAGGACTTCAAATTAGAAAAAATCAAAAAGAAAAAAAAACATGCTGAGCACACTTCAACTGAAAGAACAAAAGAAAAAGTCCAGGCCTTGAACTGCAATTTTGAGAGATTCTATGGATAAAATATTGAATGATGCAGGAAGCATAAAAAGAAGATGGAAGAACTACTAACAGTCACTGTACAAAAAATAACTGGCTGATATTCAACCATTTCAAGAGTTAGCATAAGAGGAAAAAACATTGGTGTTGCAAGAAGGATCCAAGGTGCACTGCAGCATTAGCCAAAAACAAGTCTTCAGGAACTAATGGAATATTGATTGAAATGTTTCAATAAGCTGATAAAGCACTGGAAACAGTCACTCATCGATGACAAGTAATTTGAAAGACAACTATTTGGCCAAATGATGGAAAGAGACCCATATTTTGTACCCACTCCAGTGAAAAGTGACTCAGATTTTGCAAATTATCGAATAATACCATCAGTATACATGCAAGTAAAATTTAGCTGAAGAACATCAACAACTGTTGTTGTTACACATTAACAGGGACCTGCAAGAGGATCATGTTGGATTCAGAAGAGGACATGGAGCAAGATATATAACTGTTCAGATTTGATAAATCTTTAGCAAAAGCAGAGAATACTAGACACATGTTTCCTTGTGTTTCACTTGTGAAGCATTAAAAACAAACAAATAAACAAAAGCTAGGAATAGTTTTGAGAAGAATTGACATTCCAGGACACTTCAAGGTGCTCAAGCAGAACTTTTACATAGACCAAGAGTCCGGTGCTTGAACACACCAAAGGCATATTCCGTGGTTTAAAATCAGGAAAAATGTGTCAGAATTGCATCCTCTTTCCATGCAGCCTATTCAGTCTGTAACCTCTGCAAATAATCTGACAAGCTAGATTATATGAAGGTGAGTAATATATCAGAATTGGAGGAAATCTTACTCAGAACCTGTGATATGCAGATGAAACAACCCCGCTTGCTGAAAAGAGAGGTGGACCTGCGGCACTTGCAGATGAAGACCTAGGATTTCAGCCTTCATGAATGATTACAATTCAATGTGATGAAAACAAAAATCCTCACAACTACACCAAAAGGTAGCATTATGACAAATGAAGAAAACATTGGAATTATCAATGCCCCTGGAGGCTGCGGTAAAGATCTGGAACAATGTATTATCTTAGGTAAATCTGCTGAATGAGCCCTCTTTGAAGTGTTGACAAACAAATATGTTACTGTATAGACTCAGGTATACTTGACTCCAGCCATGGTATTTTCCAATATCTTATATGCATATGAACGTTGGATTTAATAAGGAAGTCTGGAGAAAAATACATGTATTTGAATTATGATGTTGGTAAAGAATATTGAAAGCATTGATTTTCAAAAGCATAAACATATTTATCTTGGAAAAAGTACAGCTGAAATGCTCCTTAGTGGCAAAGGATGGTGAGACTTCATCTCATGTATTTTGAGCATATTGTCAGAGAGATCAGATGCTGGAAAAGGACAGCAAACTTGGTAAGGGGCATCAAAAAAGAGGACGGCCCTTCATGGAGAGAGTATCTGCCACAATGGGCTCAGACATAAGAACACTCGTGAGGGTGGCCCAGCAGCAAGTAGTGTTTGTTCTGTTGTATGTCAGGACAACCATGTTAACGGAAAATACACGGGAATATCATACCTAAGAAACTAGAGATGACTCAGTCTATCCAATGCGATTGTCAGATTCAGGGCTTGAAACAATCCCAACATGAGCCCTAAACACCAAGACACCAAGAAAAAACGTTGTTCAACTATGTTATCATTGTCTTTAGCATATAAAAGAAAGTAATCTAATGTTGTTTAACTCAGCATTTCTTATTAAATACATTTTATTACAAAACTCATTTTCCCCTGAAGAATGCTAGCAATATCTAGGTAGAACCCCAGCCTGTTGTTCTGGAGAGTCTGGTTTAGAAAAAGTTACATCTTTTACATAAATCTCACACACACACACACACACACACATACACACATAAACACACAAGGAGAGGTTTTCAAACATTTTATGATAGTATAGAGAATATAAATTCTGTCATTGATGTTTTTAACCTTAAATATAACAAAAAGAAATCAGAAAGGCCTATCTTCTTATTGGCATTTGTTTAAAGATACCTCTTATTTGCATGGTTATTGACGGTGCTTTTTCAAAAGGAGCCGAAAGGGAGGAAAGCAAAACACATACACAGGAAAGCAACTAAACTTGGTGCTGAAATTTATACTCGACAGTACTTAACTGCAGAAGTATTAAAATGATGATAGTGCACATGGGGACGCATAGGCCCAGGATTTACTGTCGCTGGAATCACCCCTGAGTAGCTGAGTACATTACAAAACACAACACTATAAAGGAGACTGCAATATGGGAACAATGTGCTGGAAAAGCATTTCAGTAAATAAAGACTCACTGGGCTTTATGGCTTTGGGTAATACTTGTCACTTAATACAGCTTATAAAGATTTGCTTATTAAATTTTGTAGGCAAAATAGCGCATATTCCTGTTTCTCACTCTGATGTTGACATAGGTTTCAAAGGGCTGCAGCTGCAGTCAGCCCGGCTGGCCCTCCCCCACTGCATCACAATACATGTTGTTCTAAAATGTTCGATTCAGCTATAAACAATCTCCTTTATCAACAACATGCTTTTGCACTTTTTGAAATGTGCTTTGAGGCAGATAAATGGAAATATATATGGCAAGGTGCCAATAAAAATTCTGCAAAGTGTATCTTCAGCAAGGAGCCCTGATGGCACAGTAGTTAAACAACTCAACTGCTACCTGAAAGGCCTAAGCTTTGAGCTCACCAGTGGTTGCTCCCTCGGCAGAGGGGGCAGGTCGGCTTCTCTAAAGATTTACAGCCCCCAGAACCCTATGGGACAGCTTTACTTTCTTGTATGGATTTGCTCTGGGTTTGGATCTACTCAGTGAGCCTGGTTTCTTCAGTGGAGTGCGAGTTAAGAGAGGCAGCGCCACATCTTATTTGTGTTTTCAGTGTTGATTCAAAACCCATTTTTATCCTTACAATAGCTGCTTTATTTTTGTCAGCTGTTTGTTCTAATCTCAGCTCATACTTTTATATAGCAATGGCTCACACATTTTAAATCAATCCCCAAAGAGATGTTTTGTTGTTGAAACCTGGCATCTTTTCAATTGTTGCATATGTCCACATAAAGGGCAATGGGAGTTGAATTTTAAAGTTTAGGACATATTAAAAGTGTTATTTTGTAGCCCCAAATGTATGCTCTTTGAATGCATAAAGCCCCAGATTGTAAATCTGTGTTTCTTAGCTATAAAATATTTTAATGTAAGGAAATTTTTATGTATATAATTTTATATCCCCCCACACACACTGTTCCAGAAAGAACTAGTGGTCAGCCATTTCAAGAGGCAGCATAGGAACAGCAGAAGTAAGTGCTGATGAAGGAAGCTCCAGATGCATTGAATGTATTTGGTCAAAAGCAAGGCTTTACCTTGGAGTCTACCACTGAAATGTTTGACTGGAGGAAGGCTTATTAACAACCTGCAGTATGCAGCTGGCACAACCCTGCTTGCTGAAAGTGAGGAGGACTTGAGGCACTTACTGAAGGAGGTCAAGGATTGTACCCTTCAGTATAGATTGTAACTCAATGTAAAGAAGATCAAAATCATTACAATGGACCAATAGGTAGCATCATGAAAAAAGACGAAAAGTTCGAAGCGGTCAAGGATTTTGTCTTACTTGGATACACAATCGATTTTCATGGAAGGCACGGTCAAGAGATCAAAAGGCATGTTGTATTAGGTCCATCTAATGCACAAGACTTCTTTAGAACTTTGCAAAGCAAGGATGTTTGCCTGTTTGTTTGTTTGTGGATTGAGATGCACCTGACTCCAGGCATGGTATTTTCCATGGCATCATATGCATGCCCACTTGGATGTTGACTAAGGAAGATGGTAAAGGAATCCCTGCATTTGGATGGAGATGCTGGAGAAGAACATCGAACGTACCGTGGACTGGCAGAGGGACAAACAGATCTGTCTGGGAAGAAGGAAGGTCAGAGTGTTCCTTAGAGGCACAGATAACAAGACTTCATCCAAGATACCTCGTCAGGAGAGACCGGTCTCTAGAGAAGGACATCGTATATGGTACAGTGGAGGGGCCATAGTAAAGGTGAAGCCCTCAGCGAGATGGACTGGCACGTTGGCTGTGTCAACGGGCTCAGATATAAGCACAATCGTGAAGACGATGCAGGACTGTGTAGTGTTGAGGTAGGTTGTGCACACGGTTGCTATGGCTTGGAGGCAATTCTATGGCCCCTAGCAACAACAAAAACAATGACAAAACACACACACACACACAAGGGAGACAGAGACATTAACAGAGACAGAGAATGAGAGAGAGAAGTTCAAAACATTTGTGGGGAAATACTATTATCTTTTCATCCCATTTCCCATGATCTCTTTGAAACTACTTTATATGTATGTGTGTATGTATATATGCTTCGCTACTAGACAAAAGGTTGGTAGCTCTTATCCTCCAAGAGTGTTTTAAAAAAGGGGCCTGGTGATTGACTTCCAAAAGGTCACAGGCGTCACAATTCTAAAGAGCACTTCTGCTCTGTGCACGGAGGGGTGTGGGGCCACCAGCTACCGTGGGTCTGCAGAGACTCCATAGCAATGAAAAAAAACCACAGTTCTTTCAATAGATGGGCTGCAGGCTTTTAGAATTATTTACAAACTTTACTTTTAAAAGATATGCTAAGTGGAATGACAATGAAAAACAAAATATCATTATGTATTGTGAAACCAAAAAGGCTGTAAAATTTAATTTCTGAGCTTCCTTTTGGTTTGGCTTATGAGAATTTCAAATTAAAGTTTAATTCTTTGTAAGTAAATTTTAATTTATGCACACCAATTAAATATTTGCTATTTGATATTAGTTTGGAAATACCCTTACAAAGTACATTTGGACATCATTGGCTTTGAATTTCCAAAAAGAAGTCTTTGGGGATTCCTTCTCTGTAATTAAGAATTTTATTGAGTTTGGGGTCAAATCACATATGTGCATGAGCCAGTATCCTCCACAAACTTAGAAAGTTTTTTTATCCATTTTCTCAAATTATAATAATGTAATTGATTTCATAAGCTAAGAGGAACAACTGAAATTAAGGCAGATCATAAAGTTCTAACAGTAAACAATAGATTTAAAGTGTGCTGAATATAAATGCTTACATACCATGAAAAAATGCATGCTAAAAGGTCTACTTTTACTTGTGTTTGTCTACAGCTTATGGTAGCTGAAATATGAAGACTGATCATGCTTAAATAGTTTATAAATTGAGCAGTATATAATTTGTTAACTAGTTGCCATTAAATTGGTTTTGACTCATGACAATTTCAAGTGAGCAAAGTAAAATTGCTTCACAGGGTATTGGGGACTGTGCTTTTTTTGGGAAACAGATCTCTGAGGATGAGTTTCTAAGGCACCATAGGGTGGGTTCAGACTGTCAACCTTTCAGCTAGTAGTTGAATTACAGTATAACCAATTTTAACTATCTAAGTACTGCACAGTCTACAATTTACTAGTCATTTATTTCCAGTTATACATTCAGCTCTGAAACTATTTGGTATATTTCAGAGCTAAATTCATTTTAACTTAAGTGTTAAGAAGAGTAAATCTTTAATATACTATTCCTGTCTCCATTAAGAAGAAATACATGCTGTTCTGACCATGGGAAATCTCTGGAAACTAGAATATTCCTGAGTATTGACTTGGTGACTGTATAGTTTTATGTAGTCTCTTATAATATATGTAAAACTATAAGTTTAGAAATTATTATAAATTAAAATGTATAGAGCCAAGGAATTACATATTAATAAAGTTGATATATCAGCACATTTTACATTAGTACTCACAAATTAGGAAAATGGAATCACAAGCTACTCCTATATGGAAAGATGAATACCAATGATGAATAATTCCAAATAGCATATTCATGACATTTCAAGAATAAAGTAAATTTGGACACATTGCTGTGACTTCTACACTCTCGTATCCTTGGCTTCCAAATAAAAATTGGATTTGATCCGCTCTACTTTGTGCATCAATACAAAGGACAAATAAGAGAATTCTGGGAAAGCACAAACAGGGTGCTGAATTTCTCAACCACTCTGGGAGCTGAATTGGAAGCTGGTTTTCATGAACGCACACAACACAAGCATTAATGAAGGGAAGTCAAAATTGTTTTATTATGGATAAACCCATGACTAAGTTAACTTCAGACGGTCCCATCGCCTGTCTTCATTTCAACTCACTCTTTAAATTCACCTCTCTCCTCACCCTCACTACCTCCTACTGATCTGAGGACTTTTGCTCCTGGCTTGTGTTTTTCTCTCCACCATTCTTGGCTATGTAACAACCATCCAAGTGAAAAGAACCTTGTAGATTTTCAGCTGGTAGAGGAGAGACTTCTGTCACTGACCTTTCTACAGATCGAATCTAACCACATCTGACTTCTCACCATTTCCTGAAATTACATCCCTTTCTTTAGTTCAAGAAGTGTAGTCAGAATGCTCCTCTGCAGCAAGGATGGCAAGACTTTGCCTCTCTGCGTTGGACCTGTGATCAGGAAGAACCAGTCCCTGGAGAAGAACTTCGTACTTGCTACGGCAGAGGTGTACTCCAAAGAGGAAGATCCTCAAAAAGAGAGAGACGGGCACAGTGGCTGCTGCGTCAATGCCATTGTTTCTGGCTCAAGCAGCACCAACAGTGTGGGATGGGGTGGTTTCCTCTGATTGCACCTGGTGTGCACACAGGTGAGCGTGAAGCAGCCCGATTGCCCTAAAGTTGAGCCTTCATTCTCCTGCCAGCGCATCGGTTCTGACTCATCATGGCCCTATCCAGTTGGTTAGAACTGCCACTGGGAAGTTTCTGAACTGGTAACTTGTGGGAATAGAAAGCCCTGTGTTTCTTTCCTGCCGTGGCTAATGGCTTCCGACTGCTGACCTTGAAGTTAGCGGCCCAAAATGCCACCATTCTACCTATAGAGTATGGCGTTATGAATATGGAAGACCTAGGACAAAACTTCTTTCCCGAAACGGAAGGACACAACACACAACAATAAATTCTGTGCTGGCTACTGGAGCTCACTCTATAGTATATTTGCAGAATGAAGTGAGTGTTTTGACATCACCCAAAGAGTAACAAAAGTTTATCACCAGTATCATTACCACAGCTATTGTATTCAGGGACTGTGCTGACTAAGCACATCATGACCATTTCTTTAAACCATGGGAGGTGGTATCCCACAGCCTATAGGTGAGGAGAAGGAGCCCTGAATCCTGACTCCAAATCAGACACATTCTTAATCTTTCAGAGTTTAAGGAATGGCAAGCAAAGCGTGCTTTGCTTTCACATGTGCTTCTTTGGCACACTTTTAGCCTGAATATTATTTAATTCTTAAGATTGCTTCTGGGCAGAATAGGGTACATCAAAACGCTCAATAAGGGGCCACCTCAGCCCACATAGTCACAGAGTGTATGTGTTCCCTCTTCTCCGTCTGGCCACACGGTTTAAAGAACTTAACCAGAATTTGAACATCTGGTGTGTTTATTTAATCTCTTAGCACTTTAACATCTAATTCTAAAATTGGGAATTATCAGTTCCTACTCCTTCCATCTTATGCTTTTTAACACTGGAAAACTGTTGTGATATCCTTAAAAATACGTCCTATAAATACCCCAAAGTGGCTGCTTTGCTAGAAGGAGCAGGAACAGCGGTACTATCGCACAGATTTGCACGTCTTTAGAACGTCGAGAAAAAAACTATCAAACAAATGTTGTTAAACACAAGCACCTTGGCTTCCTTTGTCACGCACAGGAAGGAACGTCTAAGCCTACTTGGAAAAATCTCGTTACCTTTTCCATTCTGTTTTTCCATGAATTTTTTGAAGGCACCTTCCACCAGAACAAGCTTATTTGAGGGGGTCCACGAGATGGGGGGTGGGGGGAGCTCTCCTCTGCTGATAGGGTATGCACAACTGTTGGACAAACGAGGCAAGCAAATACAATTCAAAGAGGTGACGGTGTGGCTTTGGTTACATTGCCAAGGTTAGAGACACCGAGCAGAGCCCTGGTCCAAAAGACAAGAATTATCCCAGGATGCTGAGCCCAGGGCCTGCTGCTGCCCGTGAGTGTGGTCTGCCTTCGGCGGCGTCCTGTCTGTCTGCCCCTTGTGTTTCCATTATATGGTACCTCTCTCCCAGTGACAGAAAACATCTTGGGAGGGAGAGTAAAGACCAGCTGCACTCTGCATGCTCGAAGAAGGATCAAATGCCCAGGACAGCAGCAGCGGCAAGACTCAGGCAAGTTACGGGGACTAGAACCTCCGAGGGAAGCTCCCGGCACACCATGGGCGCTGGGGGGTGGGGGGTGGGGGCGGGCGAGGGAGTTCAGCATTCATAACCAGGGGCTGCAAACCCCTTGGCAGAGAGGTGCCGAAGACACACTGGAGATGGAAAATGTATGAGGAAAAAAGATTAACTGACAAAAAGTTAATTAAAACTGCTCTGATTATGAGGTAGAATTGAACAATTACTTTAAAAAATGCAGCCTGACACAGTGCAGCGCTGCAGCTGAATTAATCATGAATGAGGAGAGCGATGTTTAATTTTTGTGTGCATGAAAAACACTCGACAGATTTGACAATTACAGCCGGGTAACAGCGCTGCATGGCACAATGCGAGGAGGTTTCTCCCAGCGGTTTTGGGGGAGGGAGCTCAGCAGATGTGCTCAAATATTTACAAATGCACAATATTCGCATGCTCTTCAGCTGTCCGCCTTGCTGAGTCGCAAGAAGTCGCCTTCAATCTGGAGGCCGCTGGGGGAGTGGCGCTGGCTGGTCCCCAAACCTCTCACCATGCGCAGTGCAGGGCTCCCCATTTTCTGCCCCCACTCCGCCATCCCTGGAGCAGGGATGGCTGGAAAGGACCAGGGCCACCGGCCCTCTGGTTTCTGGAAGGTACTGTGTCCCAGAAGTGGAGTTATCCTCTGCGGTGGAGGTGGGGAGCGGGGGCGGGGGGGGGGGACGGGGGGTAGGGTCACCGCCACGGCCAGGCAGTTGAGTCTCTTCTCTGGAATAAGTTCACGAGCTCACTAAAGACCTTCCCCTCAGATTTTCAGGGGGCCTTGAAGAACCATAATCCTACACAAACTGTACTTTGTAAATTCAAAATTGCAGCCCAGATTTTTGTGCCAGAGAAATCTTGGTTAGGGATAATACAGCCTGGGTTCTTTTTACAAAAAAAAAAAAAAATCTGCCTAACCCCATCCTTCCATTTCCATGTCTCTTCCACATGGTGGTCTTCAGCAGATCACCCCTCCAGCGATGTCCAGCATGCAAAGGGATGTCCCAGGCGTCTATGAACTCAACCCCCTGCAGCTTGCCCTGGGCTGGCTGCCACACTCTGCAGGAACGGATTTCACACCCCAGAGGGTGTCCATTTCCACATTCTGCCAGTGAGGTTAAATGACAGCACATCTCCAGCTTCTAGAACTTTAGTTGTTCAGACTGAGTGTAACACAGAGCAAACCATACTGAGGCTCTGCCCAAAGCCACATTGATGCGTTGGCCTCCCCAACCCCCTAGTCATTAGCAATGGTCTGTATCATTGAACACTACCTTTGGGCACCTGGAGGCGTCTTGTCTGCCCAGACAGAAAGCTGGAAGTTCCTAGGGTGTATATCTTTCCCTGGATGCTGGAAGCTTTTCAGAATGATCCTATGGTGGGAATATGAAAGCCCTGTGCCTTTTTTTCCCCTGGGGACAAAACTCAGAGGTGCAATTTTCCTTCAAGAGTTCCTTGAAGGAGCCAGTGGAGGCCAGGACTTGACCTGGAATTATCATCTGCTTGACCACCTCCTTTATCAGGACCTCCTTCTCTGAACTTTTATGGGCTTTACCTGGGCATGTGCTCTTCATCCATGGCTTGGGCTACAACCCTCACCTCCGAGCGTGCCCTGGGAAGCCTGGCCAGATACACATAGTTACTTCATACTATTTGAATGGATTACATATCTGTTGTTGGCAGCCATCTCCTCGCCCCATCACACTAGGATTAAAATGGGCCTGATCCAGGGCTATCCGATGATCCGTGGCAGATTGTACCATTAGGATCCGTGGGGTTGACGTTAGGTGCTTTTCAGAGGTAGATCACTGGCCTTCCTCCCCTGTCTCCTTTAATGTGGGGTTCTACTCAAACCTGTTCCACATCATAGCATTACACCGTCTCCACTGACTGAGGAGTGGTGACTCTCCAGGAATTGAACTCTCGTTAATGCATGGGATGTGAAATTTCTACCACCCAACTGCCAAAGCTCCCTATGTATACAGAAAATAGGAGCCATATAGTCAATTCTATGTTGGTTTGGGCTAGTGTGGTGGTTAATTGCCACTCACTGCCTCAGATTCTAGGATTTGTTGCCAGGAGCATAGCAGTCAATCAATACTTTTTATATAGAAACTTACCACTTTGGGAAGTTTAGCTTCCATATAGATTTTTCTGTCTCAGACAGCGTGGGGTGAAACCTGGAGGCTGAGAAACTCAGTCTGTCTCCATAGAGTGTGGTGGTCTATGAGCTATCTAGCTGGATGCATTGCTCTGATAATCCACTCAATAAAGAAGTAGAAGTCGGTGCCCATTAACTCAATTATTTTCTGTGGACTGATATTATAAGAATAATTGTAGAGGAAGGAGGTATCCGATATCTTTGCCTTGTCCTTAGCTCAGTCCAGGTCTTCATGCCTAGCAGAAATATTACCATTAAATGCAGTAGATAAGACTTTTATTTCAACAAGGCAATAAAAATAAAGCAGGCTTCATTCTATTCATGGTCTTTAAGAAAGTACAATTATTTGCATGTCATTTGTGCTTCAAAGTCTGTGGGTTTTTTGCAGGTCAAAAATTAGTCCTGATAAAAAATTCTTTTCTAAATTCCATAGGGAAAAATATGTATATATAGTCATTTTTTACTTTGTAATGAGGACTGTTTTTAAGACTTTCTGTGCATCCTTCTTTTAAAGCAAGTGCTGTGTCAAAAGACTCTAAGTGCTGTCACACCGTGATATGACAAAATTTAGAGGCCAGGAATTCAGGTTCCTTGGAAATGGATCATTTGACAGTAGCTGTTATTTCACATACAACAAGGATTATTTGTATGATATCTGTTTTAACATATCAGAAATTAAGTGAAATTTTCTGACAAGGTAAGAATTACAGAATTTTATATGCTGCATAATTCCATCATCAAAGTCATCATTCAGGGAATTTCCTATTCATCTCCTTTTAAAGCTAAAATGTTTAAGGGTCTAATAGTTAAGTGTTGGCAAGAAATAGTTTACTAAATAGTTGGGTTCAACTCCACAGTGTGAAGTTGTTCCTTGGAAAAAAGGAAGCTAAACAGCTGCTCAAAGGATTCCGTTCCCAGGCTCTGGTATCTTCCAGTCTTGTAATGCAGAAGGAGCCATCTCTGACCCTTTAGGGATTCCTTGTTTCCAAGAGGCAGAGGTCAAATATATCGCTACTTTTTCTCTTAGTTGCCTTTTCTCCACAAACTTGTCACCCACAACACTCTCCTTTGATGCTGTGGTTCCTAATTCTATGCAACAGTCTCACAGACCTTGTGGACAATATAATTCATGAAGATTTAAGAGGGAAGTTAACATGGCATCCCCAACCAGGATTGGGAAACAGTAAGGATGAAGTCATTGGCCCACATCAATCAACAGTCAATCCTGCTTTGGCCCTCAGTCTCAACCATATGGTCCTGTGGCCCATGTCTCTGTGGCAGAAAGCAGAAGACACATCTCTGCCACTGTCTCAATGTCTCTTTGGGTCTGACCCAGGTGCTCCATGTCATAGCATTGGTGACTCTGGTCTCACCCTCCACCATTTCAGACAAAGATCTGGAACATGGTCCAATGGTGGCACCTATTCTTTATGGTCTGGAATTTCTCTCTTATTTCTCTCTTTGGCTCTCATATACAGAGCACTGGCTTTGATGGATGTGTGGCTTTGTCTTCTAACAGGAAACAGAGGGAATGACATGGTTCACACCCTGTACTATAGTCAAGACTTACCAGAACAAATCTCTCCCCTCAAGCTGATTCCAACTCACACTAACACTAAGAACAAAGTGAGTTTTCAAGACTGTCACTTTTTACTAGAGTTGAAAGCCTCAACATTTGTCTACAGAGCAAATGATGGTTTCAAACTGCTGACCATAAAGTTAGAAGCCCAATGTGTAACTGACCATGCTACCAGTGTTGCAAGATGAAGGCTTAACCTTACCATAACCCTGTCCAATATCATTGCAAAGGGATCCTTCCAAATGTGATTATAACTACAGGCTTACAGATTAGAATTTCAATACATCATATGGGGAATGAAATGGTTAGAAGGACCATATTAACTGGCCACAAGACTAGTTCACAAGCTAATAGAATGTAAGAAGAAGTAGTAAAAAGAATTATCCACATCAGGGTTCTTCAGAGTGCATTTCTATTCTCCATTATCTGTCTTTCTTTTCACAAGCTAAAAGCAGAAAACTGCAGGCCTTCCAAGGTTGCGGGAACCATTAAATGAGAGGTCCTGGACAATTCTATCACCACAGAGAATTAAACCACCCAAGTAAGACAGTCCACATAAAGTTGACAATGGAATGCAGACCCATAACCATTGGGTAAATCTACTGTGGTTCTCAAACACTGATTGTGTTAAAATATTCAGCTTCTCAACTCCAACCCAGAGAATATGTTTCTATGGATCAGGAAGAGGCCAAGGATCCTGCATTTTCAGTAAGCACCTTGAATAATTACTTTGTACCATTGTGATGAATAAACGCTTTAATGATAGACACACGCGACCTCAATATTAACATGAGACTACACAAATAACGTGCTTCTCTTCTGCATTGATGCCTTGCAATGTTATTTCTTTGTTTATGCATCTATTTAGTTATTTAGTACATAAAAAGCGAATCGAGAAGAGAAAAAATATCCCCTGATATCTACTCGCCAGGTTCTCAAAGATTCAAATACCAAAGACAGGGAATGAGACATTTCAGCTTGAGTCACATAAGTCAGCTTTCCTGAACCACGTTCCGAGGAGGAGAGGGAAGGAAAGTGCATGTGGATCTCCCAAAGGGGAGATGGAGGTAAGGTTGTCAAACACACTAGCTCCCAGTTGCCACAGCAGTAACAAACGACAAGGTTATTATTTGGCCCTGGACTTAACTAAGTTTATAGTATTATTAAATGGTTTGTGTAAAAGATTAAGCTAATTTACTATTATTGAGGGATTTGTTAATGTCTACTGTTTTATATTCTTTATTGATGACTCAGAAAGCACCAGGAATACTGCCATGATACGATGAGTTAGGGAGCTGTCAGTGATGTCAGCATCTTAAATGCATTGACAGGATGTTGCCTACGAAATCCTAAATTCCAGCCACTTAAGGGGACAATATTAAAACTGCCTGTTCCTATGCAAAAGTACACATGGAAATCTGAATGTGCTGAAAACGTAAATATTACCAGAGCAAGTGCAGTTTGTCTGTGGTACTGATTGGAAAAGAAATGGAACTGCCAGTCGTTGTCAAGATGTACTAACCTAAAAATTGTCGAAGAACAATGGAAGACACTGAGAGCTGTCTGAACATTTGTCACAGCCGAGTTTCTTCTTTTTAATAGTGGTAAAATTTTATGGAGGTCATTGTGTTCTTAATATTTTGCATGACTCTATATATTCTCTTCAAAATATATGTTCATTTCTTAAACTCTGCACCTTGTTACACTCTACTGAGTGGGTCCATCTTTCCAAAATGCATCGACTCTCTTCCAGACATAAATGATAGAACATAACATCACACTCACTTTACACTCGTCATTGTCAGTATTGCCGCTGATCCATTCTTATTGTGCTTGTGCACTAGAACTTGTGTGTTCTAGAACTTATGTGAAGTTCTATGTGTCTATCACACGGGAATATGTACATTTGGGCAAAAAAATCTGTGCGTGTATGTTTGCTTGTTTTCAAGAAACCACAGAACATTGCGTAAACTAACTAATAGTAGAGAGCCAAGTTGATTACAACATGTGTTTTACTGCTTGCTATTTTCTTAATTGCGTTTTATATCTTTTTGAGTAGACCTTACCGATGGAGAAAGGCTTACTATCAACTGCAGTATGGAGATGATCCACCCCTGTTGCTAAAGGTGAGGAGGACTTGAAGCACTTGTGATGAGGATCAAGTTATGCGTTGCAACTTCGGTATGCAGCTTTTGGTGTGGATTACAACTTACGGTAAAGAAAACAAAATCCTGACAACTGGGCCAATAGGTAAAGCTCCTGATGTGGGGGGGAAAGATTGACGATGTCACACCTATGTCCACAGAAGCAGCAGTCAAAAGAACCAGCAGCACTGCATTGGGCGAATGGACTGCCCAAGAACTCTTTAAAGGCTCCCAAAGCAAGAAGGTTCACCTGAGCCAAGCCAGGGTATTTCAACCACCTCCTATGCATATGGAAATCGGGCACCGAATAAGGAAGACTACTGAAGGAAAATCAATACATGTGAAATAGCATGTCTAAGACGAATATTGAAAATACCACAGACTGCCAAAAGAACAAACAGATATGCCTTGGAAGAAGTACAATCAGAATGCTCCTAGAGATGAAGATGGTAAGGCTTTGAGTCACATATTTTGGACATGCTGTCTGGAGAGACCATTCTCTGGTGAAGGACGTCATGCCTGGTAACCTGGTGGGGCAATGAAATAGACAAAAGCCCTTGAGAAGCTGGATTGAAACAGTGGCTGCAACAATGAGCTCAGACAGAGAGAAATGGTGACGATGGAGCAGGACTGGGCAGTGCTTCCATCCATTGTACACAGGGTATTGAGGAGTTGGAACTGATTTGACATCACCTCACAGCAACAGCATCCCTGTAAAAATATAAAGGATAGGCTTGTGTGGGACTGTAGCCCAAAGGGCTGGCAGTTCAAATCCAGCAACCGCTCTCCAGGAACAAGGCTGGGCTTCCTACCAGGGCAGTGATGCCACAAAAAAATAATAAAGGGTGTGCACACTTTTAAAGGAGCCAATCAGATTGTACATTGGCCTGCTAACTGCAAGATCAGAAGTTCAAACTCACCATCTAGTTCATGGGAGAAAGATAAGGTTGTCAGGTCCCATAAACATCTGCAGTCTAGGAAACTCTATATAGGGTCTCTCTGATTTGGAATTGATTTGATGGTAGTAAGTTTGATTTAAGTTTATTAATTTTGATGTACGGAATTCACCAATTTTAAAATAGTTTAGAATTATATTTTGCTTGGCAATTTATTATCAAATCATTTGCAGTATCAATATTTTATGACATTAGCACAACTTCTGTATGTTATGAAAATTGGCATTTTAAAATTGCTATATATATTGAACACTGTATCATTTTCTTATGTCGTAATCAGGAAATCCTTATTTTTGGTCATTGTCACTGTAGTTTGCAATGAGTGCTACATTGCAGCCAGATTAAAAAAAAAAAACAAATAAAAAAATGGACATGTTCTCAAAAACTCTTCAGCAATTCTCACATTCAGTGTATTCTTTTTGTGATATTTACAGTTTAAAAGAATGCATCAGGTTGTTTTGGTACTGTTAGATGACACATTTCTTGAAGATTCCCAGAAAAACAAAAACTCAATGGAAAAAATTTAAAAAACAACCTCAGAAAATTCCAAAGCACTTACTTCAAGCACTAACATGAGTTGGCTTAGCAGAGTCTACATTGTGCCAAACCAACCTGGTGAAGAGATGAAGAAAAAAATCATTAATGTGCCTGATTGCTTTGGCTAGATGTGGCTAGCTTCACTTTTTGACTCACATGCTTTTGCATTAGGAAGAAATATATACACATTGTAAACAGAAGGGATTCTTTGAGTTTTCTTTGCTCATTTTTTTTTCAAATATACTTTGAAGGGTTAGACTTTTCAAGAATGTTGGTGAAAAATTTAATTAGTGGCAGAAAATAATGGCATTTTTCTTTTAAAATCAGATACTTCTCTGACATATTGAGATATCACCTTTCGTTTTGAAACATGCTTATTTAATAGTAAGATTTTTAGCCTTGTTTAAAACATATGTTCTCCTTTCAAAATGAAATGTCTGTGTATATCTAAAGACAAAAATATTAAGGAAAAAATGAGAATCCAGAAACTTCTTTTTATTGTGTGATGCTATTATTTGATTGACTTTACCGAGGATTCTGAAATGCTCAAGTGAAGGAAGAGTGTGAGGGACACATACGCATTGTTTTGAGACTACCGTGTCATCAAATTGATTGGAAGAAGATGATACAAACAATAGAAGTGAAAATTATAAAAACCCATCATTTATGCTCACTCATTAAAAAAAGAAAATGGTTCACTTAAAATGATTGGAAATTAGCAATGAAATATTAGGGTCATTGTTTTACAAATATTTAGGCATAGTGATTATCAATTGGTTTCACTGTGGTTCCATATCGAAGTCTATATTGAAGGCTTTTCTTAAGTAGATTATAACTTATTATACTGTGTTATAAAATATCATGTTTTAAATTCAGGTGAAGAAATATAGTTCTTGTTTTCTTCTTTCTTTATTGTGACTGCAAATGCTTTTTACTGGTTTTCTCTGACTATACACTGATAGCTTATAATGACATAATATCTATTTACAAATTACAATGTAGCATTTCTTTTTGAAGCCATCTTGAATTCTTCTAAAGACTCACAAATCAAGCAACATAATGTGATTATTTGCCATTTTTAGAATTTTAGTTCAACCCCTGGACAGATCATTTTCAATTCACCATCTTTTGTTTGTGTTGCAACATTCTGCATCTCTTGACACTTCTGCAGAATACCTGTTACAATGTTTGTCTCTTCACCTCTTCCATACCCCAGTGTTCACACCTCGAGGAATTATCATGTAACAAGTAAACAAATATGTTCTATCTACCAGTTTGCAAAAGTGGGCAAAACAAGTTTTTTTTACCACTACTCAACATACACTGTAAATACATCTCATGCATGCTTATTAAGTTTTAATTGAAACATTGAAACTGAGGCTGACTTACTACTTAATTAGAAGGCCTTTGTTAATTCATTCAGACTTTCTTTGAAAGCTCATTCACTGTTAATTTTTGTACACAAGTTGCATTGATGTCTCAGAAAAGAAAATGACCTAGAGATTGAAACCTGCCTAGAAAAAAATTAAGAGAGAAAAGTAAAATTGTGTGAATGTGATTTTAATAATAAGATTTCCTCAAACAAATACCAAACTTCTGAAATACGATCTTGCAATATTTGAGGGAAAGCTCTTAATGAATCCACACATGATTCTCTCCCAATGTGGCAGTCTGAGCCAGGAGAACAGATGAGAAGCCCACTTCCCTAACGGAACCCATCAGTGCTACTGCTGTGGGCATGCAATGGATTCTAATTCATGCCAACCACATACGAGAGAGCCCTGCCCCGAGGGGGTTCTAGGCTATAATCATTTTAGAAACAAATCGCCAGCCCTTCTTCTCCCTCAGAAAGGCAGGTAGCTCCACTGCCAATGTGTTCCTCAGTAGCCAAATGCTTAACCGCTGCACCACCTCTGCTTGTGCGACTGTCCAGCTAAACTTCAGGTTTTATTTAGGGAACCAGTGTCATGAGGGAAATGATTCAGAATAACTTGGTTCATGGAATGAGTGCAGTCACAGGAACTCAAAGAATAGAGTCCCACAAATATGATTCAAGTTGACGAAGAGAGCCATAGTCCCTGAGGTACTGTGGTGTCTGCAACAGGGCATTTCCTACTGTGTTGAAATCCCAAACAGCAGGGAGGCAGAAAGGCCAGTAGGCAGAAAGTTCTATGAGTGGGGAAGACTGGATTGTGGTCTTTCAGAGAATGTAGCAAATTATACCCTAGTCCCAGTCCTGAGATGGCTGAGTTTCTTTAGCCATTACATTAACCCAGGGGAAGGTCTGCATGTCTTTTAAAAAGCAAAAAAAAAAACCCTCAGTGCCAGACCACCGATTGTGACCCTCTAGGACAGAGGAGAATGGGCCCTGTGCATTTCTGACACCTTATCTCTTTATGGGAGTCGACAGTCTTGCCTTTCTCCCTGAGAGCAGCTGGTGGTATTGAACTGAGTACCTGGAGGATCACAGCCCAATAGTCAGCACTACACCTGCAAGGCTCCTTGTCTTTAACTAAAGCACTATCAATATTGCAGACACATTTCACTGAGTGTCTAATATATAGCAGCAAGTCTCTTTTATATAAACAAAACATTCCATTTATATGCAATGTACTATCTTCACATACACTACTCATATAGTATATATAAACTCTTTCATACCGCACATGTTCTGAAGTCTTTTAATTTTCATATATTCCTTTCTTAACATATTCTTATAGATGAGTTGGGGGGGGGGCACGGAATAAGGTTAAGCTTAAGGTTAAGCCTCAGAACATCTCCATGGGAGCATGTACTTTTTCCCCAGAGAAGACTAGAGAGTCAAGGTTTATTTTTAAAGTTGTATTTTCTCAAAAGAACAAGAAAAGTTTGCAAAATATTGAAAGCTGTGGCATTGTTCTTCTCTCTTTAAATCAATGTGAAATTGGGCTTCCTGAGGACTAAAATTTGGAGAACTCTGAAATGTATTCAGATTTGGGGAGATATAGCCCCCTGCATGAAGTGGATAAAATGTATCCAGTCTGCTTAAAGACTTCAACACCAGACCTGCCAACATGTACTTCAAGAAGTGTCAAGTGGCCTGTGAACTATCTCTGGTTTCCCCCCAATACAGCTTTCAGAAAGACTCTCAAGGGCTCTTCTCTTAGAATATCTGCTAAGAAGCTGCCTGTGTGAAGGTCTCCCACCCAACACCCCCCCACCCTGCAGCTAAAGTCTCTTTTCTCTCAGGCAAAGAAAGAGTTCACAGAAAGGGTTTCCCTGTCAGCTGGAGCTCAGCAGACTTCAAATTATGATCTCTTTTTAGAGGGAGGAAAAAGCCTGTCCTGGAGTATAAATAATGTCTCAAAGGTATCACCTGTTCTTAAAAAAACAACTTCAAATTATTGAGAAACTCTTGCTAATTGACATTATATTAAATTGCTGATCGTTTATTAGGTTTATGAGTGAATAAATTTCTCATGAATAAGAGCATAAACAGCTGTGTCTCTATACAACCAAGTATGAATTTTAGTTGTTTTTTGCTTTTATTTTTTAATTTTTTGGATTAGCCACAAGTGGCACTCAGCAAATTTACCCTTCATGAAGAATACCAATTTCTTTTAAACTCCCACCTCTCACCCAAGCTCAAGTAGCCAATGAAAACTGGCTTCAGGTTCAATGAAGCCCAACTGACCCTCCCCATCCCGACAGAGTTCCTAAACGGAATGAAGTAGGAGGAGATATAATTACATACAATATTCCTCCTCCGTGGAAAACTGTTAAACTTATCATTGTCTCTCCATGGTATGTTTGATGTAATATGTTCATTTTTGTGCTCGTGCTTACGTTTCAGGGTGTTGTCTAGGAAAAAGTGTCTAGACAGAATGGAAAAGAACCCTTTGACTACACCTTGTAGTGGTTGTAAAATGAGCAACAAGAAAACAAGATTGGGTCATTCTCAGGCGACAGCTACAAGAAAGATTATTTTCAGCCATAGACTATTTTGAAGTCTTCCGAAATAGCACTTAATACAAGGAATATTCCTTGAAATCCCAGTCTTCTCCCCAAGAGGTCAGCAAATGTGTCCCTGATGTACAACACTCTTTTAAAAATCACATTGGACAAAAACAAAACTCCTAATTTTAGAGAATGACACTCCCAGGCCCTGGATTTTTTTCAGCCCCAAGGACGTAAGCACTGGGCACTGTGAGGTTTATCAGAACTCTGACTCCACTGACCAGAGCTTTCATATTGTGTCTCAAGTACCACCATTCACTGCCCACCTCTGAGAAACACGGAGTTCTTGGTAAAGATAGTAACAGGGATAGCCAACACTGTTTAAAGGTTTAGCAAGCACTAAGGTACAAGTATTTACCAACTCATATACTCACTCACTATCATCAGGTCAATTCTGACTCACAGTGACCCTATAGGACAGGGCAGAACTGGCCCTTTGGGTTCCCAAGACTTTTATATTTTAAGGGAGTAAACAGCCTCAACTCTCTCCTCTGGAGTGGCTGATGGATTTGAACCGCTGACCTTGTGTTTAGTAATTCCGTGCATAGGCAGCTATACTACCAGGTCTCCTTTTTACTATGTGATACAGATTATGTAATTTAATTGTTCCTGCAAAATTTGGTGAATGTGTTAGGTTGTGAACATACAATGTACATAAAGATCTAGGCTGTGATAATCACATATCATCATTTATTTGGCATGTACTAACTAGAAGACATTCATAATTCCTGTTTACTTTTTATCTATTCTTTAGCTGGATAGTTGCTCCCAGAATCATGGCAGTGTTATGGACAACAGAATAAAACATTGCCCAATTCTGTGGTAGTTGCAGGATCTTCAGCAGGTTCCAGTTCATCGTGGCTGCTGCCCTGGAAATCCATATCAGCAAGAGTCCTTCACCTACTTGAGGTTGTCATTTTCTGATTCATGCTTCTGCAGGATGGGTCCGACGCGTGGGAGGTAGACAGTGCTCTGTTGTGGTCCTGAGGTTTTCAATGGGAATTTTCAGAAGTTGATTGCCAGCCTGCTCTTCTTCATCTGTAGATTATGTGTTTGGAAGCTCTGCTGAAACCTGCCCACTCGAGGTGACCTTGCAGGTATATGAAACACAGGTGCCAGCGCCTCCTGCATCACAGAAACACGCATGCCACCACAGGAGAACAAACTGGCAGGCGAATGGTTGCATATATTCAACATCGTTGTTACCTATTACCCGTCGGCTCCAACCCATGGTGACATTGGACACAACAGAACACGCTCTTGCCTGAGCCTGAGTGATCTTCACAATGTATGATACGCGTGAGCCCATTGCTCTGTCTAGGCCAATCCCTGATCTTCACTGATCCTCTAGTGACCAATCATCATATCCTTTGAGACTGATCTTTCCTTTGGAGGCGTTTAGAGTTGGAGATGCAGTCTCCCCCTTCTCCATTAGAAGGCACATTCTAGTCTGACTTCCCCTAAGACTGATTAAGAAGGTATTATGGCTCTGATTACAGTGGAGCACAATGGAACCAAAAGACCTTAAGTAAGTTGCTAAAAGTTACACATAACATTTTTGATTCCAACTCCTATTCAACTGCCAAACTCAGGTTTCTTCTTGAAATATCAAAGATACTTTGTTTTCTATTTGCAAGGGGCTCTCTGATGGGAGAGTAACCTGTGTGAAACACTTCAGGCCCAGGTGACCAGCGTTGGCCCTGAACTGGAATTGAATTCCATACAGAAACTTTTCTATTGCACATTGCATAACTAATTTAACACCTTAAATTATGTATTTATCAATTAAATAATTAATAATTCAAAGCTTTACTATCCAGAATTATCTATAGATTATCATCTAAACCTCTACCCAAACACATCTGGGGTATTCTAAGTGACTTTTATATATCTCACTGGCAAACACAGATTCTTTTCTTTTTTTTTCCTAACCCTAACTCTAACTCAGATTGTTATATTTTTTTCTCTCTGTGTGTTCTTTTCTTTTTTCCTCTTTAAACGTTTTATTGGATGCTCTTCCATATATTGTAACAATCTATAGATCAACTAGATCAACTATAACTGTACAATTGCTGCCACCACCATTTTCAAAACATTTTATTTCTACTTGAAGTCTTTGTTAACAGCTCCCTTTTACCCAACTCTTCAACCACCCTACTCCTAGGAACCCTTGTTATTATATTATATTCTTTACATTATTATTATTTTGCTGTATCTTATACCATCTAATTTATCTGTTCACCTACCAATCTAATACAGATTCTTGTAATGCAGGGTAACTAGTGGTAAATATACTAAGCCAATGCTTAAAAATATTGAACAGAGATTTTAAAATCAAGTGATTTCCTATAAAAATCTGGATTTGAGCCTGTTTCTAAGGATCCCTGCTAATGTGGTGGTAGTTCCGCCTTGCGATCCACATGGCCGGCACTTGGAAACCCACACGCATTCTCCCATAAACAGTTACAGCCACAGAAACCCACAGGGCTCTCGCTGGGGCAGCCCTGACGCGACAGCAGTGAGTTTGGTCAGTGAGCTGGAGCAAGTAGTTAAGGTGTTGGATTCTCAGGTCCGCCTCCGGAATTCCTCTATTTGCTACTCTGTGTGTGGGTCCGCTTCTCAATCAATATTAGTTCCTGCTATTTTTGTTTTCTCTTGGCGAGAATGGAGACCCTGGAATTCAAACAAACTCAACGGGACTCCTCGATGTTGCTGGGCCGGGCTTCCCTTCTCAGTAAGTGATCCCGCTGATAGAATTGCGTTTCCCAGAAACCCAAGTAACTCTTTCTCTCCCTAGACTCTCCCATGATTCACAAAGAAATAATCAGTACAATCTGGCTTTGTTAATCACAAAGTCTTCTCTAAGTCTAGCATTTTCTCTCCTCTTCTGTACCCACCTCTCTTGGTCCAAGACGTTATTTCATCTCAGGCTCCTGGTATAGTTTTTGTACTGGTTTTACCTTGAGCTCAACATTCCATTTCCCAGACAGCACCAAAGGAGTTTGGGAAACCAAAACCATTATTAGGGCGCTGTCACATCGTGCTGGGAGCTTATAGTGACTTCCCAGTGCACCTGCCAGGAGATCTACTTTTGTTCACAACTTGAGGTGCTCTTGGGTTCATTGCCAGCCAATCCTCCCCCAACTCCCTACCCCGCCCACCTCGTGTACTCTGTTCTCATAATGTTGCTTCCCATGGAAATCCGTCCTGTCTATGGCCATCATACTCTCAACTCATTTTGCTTGAGATCACCAGGCCTCCTTTTCAGCTTGTCTCATTCTCGAGTTCTTGACATTGACTCAAGGCCAAGTCTTCACAGAAACCTCCCTTTGCTATTTAATCTAAGGAGCTCTTTGTCTCCTTCATGGCGCTTGCCATAATGGTATGTCTACACAGCAATTATAGGAGTGAGTGGATTCATGAATAAGACAGAATGAGTGCACTCCCACCCAGAGGACACCCCTTCCCTCAACTTGTCATCTTCAGTTTCCAAACTCAAGGGAGGGCACTTCGAGTGCTTTATTTTCACCAAAATATCTTCCGTGACCCTAGAAGGGTTCCCTGGATATTTGTGGAATCATTCATGGATAAAAAGTAGCCTGCACTGAAACTACGAACATGTTTTCAGAATAACTTTGATGAACCATATTTTTCCCTCTTGAATAATTTTCTCGTTAAAGAGAAAATATTGTGAAATAAAAAAGTGGATCATCGAAAGTCATTCTCAAAACATATGCCGACTGTCGATAGGTCTAGTATTGTGTCTCAAAGCTGGTAAGTGTTACGAAGAAAGTCACACGAATATTCCATGCAGATGAGAGGAGGTAGATTGCTCTTCCTTCAGAAATTCATACAGCCAGGAGCAAAATCCTTCTGGATGTTACACTGCTAAGACCGAAGGAGCAATAAGGACAGTATCATCAAGAACATCCTTAAATTAAGAAGAATCTCAACCTTTTTTCATCAAAGACCATAAAGTGACAGAATTTTTTTCTCATTGTTTACACAAAATGACCAAATTTAAGGAAAGTATAAGCATAGCTTTCACATTAAGGCAAAGTTAGTTTTGTTATTAGGTTCGTTTCTTTGTACTAACTTTAAAATGTAAAACGTCACCTCCTGGTCCCTTAGACGAGAGCCGAGCACAAGTACAAAGTGTGCATTTAGCAATATGTAAAAAACTGAAATAAAACAGAATGAAAGCACAAACTCACTGCCATCGGGTTGATGCTGACTCACTGTGACTCTCTAGGACAGAACAGAACTGCCCCTATGGCTTTCTGAGACTCTAACTCTTTACAGAAAGAGAAAGCTCCATCTCTGTCCCACGGAGTGGCTGCTGGTTTGAACTGCTGGCTTGGAATTACTAAACCGGCCATTAGCAACCCAACTTGAAACCACTACACGACCAGGGCAAACTACAGTAAACTAGAAAGAGGCTTTAATTCCAACTGTTAGCCACCCCTTGCATGCAAACTAGAACAACTCCAATATTAAGGCTTTTAAGGTTGTGACTATTAGAAACAGTCTCAGATCTCTCTTCTGCGCTACCTCGGGTTGGGTTAAAATCACCAGTGTTCCTGATCAGGCATCAAAGAACATAAAATCATATTATTGTGTGCCTACCTTTGTGCCAGGATCACTGAAGACAGATGTATGCATAAACAAATATGGTGAAGAAAGCTGATGGTCCTTGGCTATCAAAAAATAGAGCATCTGGGATCTCAAAGGTTTGAAGGTAAACAAGCAGCCATCTAGCTCAGAAACAACAAAGCCCACATGGAAGAAGCACACCAGCCTGTGTGAGCACAAGATGTCGAAGGGATCAGGTATCAGGCATCAAAGAACTAAAAATTATATCACTGTTAATGAGGGTGAGTACAGGTTGGAGACTCAAAGTCCATCTGCAGTTAATGAACTTCCTCTTATAGAGGGGTCTTGGGAAGAAAATGAACCAGTTAGGGTGCAGTGTAGCAACGATGAAACATACAACTTTCCTCTATTCCTTCAATGCTTCCTCCTCTCCACTCTCATGATCCCAATTCTACCTTAAAAACCCAGAGGCTTGACCAGAGGATGTACACAGATAGGAATTGGAAACACAGAATCTAGGACAGATGATCCCTTCAAGACCAGTGGTGACAGGGGTGATACCGGGAGGGTGGAGGGAAGGTGGGATAGAAAGGGGAAACCGAAGATTAGGATCTACATACAACCTCTTCCCTGGGGTATGGAAATGGGTGAAGGGAGACATAGGACAGTGTAAGATATGACAAAGCAATGATAATTTATAAATTATTAAAGGTTTATAAGGGAGGGGGAGCGGGAAGGGAGGGGAAAATGAGGAGCCACTGTGAAGGGATTAAATAGAAAGCAAATGTTTTGAGAATGATGAGGGCAACACATGTGCAAATGTGCTTGACATACAATGGACGTAGGTGTATATACTGTGATAAGAGTTGCATGGTGATAAGAGTTGCATGAACACCAATAAAATGATTTTTTTCATTAACTAAAAATAATTTTTGCAAACATTTTAGTGACCAAAAATCACCAGTGTTTCAGACAGTAGTGAAGCATTTAACCATTTGTGACACCCACAGATCTGTGAACATAAATGGTACCTTTCTGGAGATACTTTCTACAACCTAAGAAAATCCACTAAAGCAGGGTTTCTCAACCTTCTTAATGCCGCAACCCTTTCATACAGTTCCTCATGGTGTAGTGACCCCTCCAATCGTAAAATGAATTTCATTGCTACTTCATAACTATAAGTTTGCTACTTTGATGAATTGGGTGACCCCTGTGAAAGAGTGGTTCTCCCCCCACCCACAGGTTGAGGAAGGCTGCTCTACACTGACTGCTGTACCATGGAGAACAAGTAGTCTTCCTCAGGAGATCACCAACTCCCCCCACCCACCCACCCACCCACCACTGTGTTGGCACACTGCTTTTCAGAATCCGTGCTTCAAGTAGGTTTTGAGAATGATTACACTTGAAAGTCATCTTGAACAAAAACAGAGACTTCCTATCATGAAGGCACTTTCTGAATTGTCTGTATTGACGTCAGTGAAAACCAAAGGCCCTCTTCTAAGGGAAGCTATCACACATTTCCTGCAGATGACTCTTCTGATGACGCCATCTCTGGGATGGTTCACACACCTTGCAAGGCCTCCTTGGGTGTTGAGGGAACTGAGGTCGCACGCAGAAGAGGATATTCTCATGGTCACAGAACCCAAGACTTTTCCTCCTTAGACTTTCTAAGACCCGGGTACATGCCAGTGTTTTCAGGGCACAACAGGAAGCATGTTTTTCTCCTGCATGAGTAAGGCCTGACAAGTGCCTACTCTTAGCCCTGGCACCTTGTGACTATATATGTTTGCTAGTTTAGCTGCACAAAGAAACACATTTTGGGGGAAAAAAATAAAAAGATAAATAGATTTTGCCAGGTTGGCTTTGAACCTATCTTTCACACCACTGTGAAGTGTGCTGCCAGGATGTGCGATATGTAGTTAGAAGCAGCAGATGGAAAAGCATTTTTGAGGGGCTTTTTGATGGTTCTGAATCTATGCAGCATTTACACACCAAAGCATGCTTGTTCATCTGTTATATATTTAGAGATATTTAAACTGTGAACATTTGTCTTCCTTAAAGACTACAAAAGTATCTGGAGAGTGACTGACTTACTAAATAGACATAGTAAATTGATCAGTAATTAGTTCGACATCCCTTACCCCCCTGCCCCTACACTGCCAACCAACTCCTGGCCCCCATTCTGTATTGCCTGTCAGTGGCCTTATGTGGAACTGTGAGCAGCCTATGTAGTGGAAAAATGTCACAGCACCAGAAGAAAAAGACCCACCCCGTATGATATCTCTCTCTCTCTCTCTCATGTGTGTGTGTGTCTGTGTGTGTCTCTGTGTGTGTAGACAGAGAGATAGAGAGAAAGACAGAGATCACTTTTAAGAAGCCCAGTTGAAATTATAGGGCAATTGGAATGATTTTCAATATCTTCCCCTAATTCAGCCAGGTGTAGACATCCCCACCGTCAGGATCTTTCTGCTTAGAACCGTTTCTATATGTTTCTAAATATGGGAGTGGAGATGAGAGTAACCAAAATGAAATAAGTTTGAATGAGCTGTGGGGGATTCATTTCTTTCCCGATTTCATCCATCCTACCAGGTAGGGGCTAAGGAAATTAAAGCTGGATTATTGACATTTAACTCTGGGAGGCATTGATAAGAGCTAGATACCAAGAGGGAGCTTAAAGCCATGACACCTAGATTAAAAGGTTCTCTGAAACAGCCTGCATCAGCCATCTGGGATGATGATATCATCTCCCTTGCCCTCACATTTAGGGCACAAAACTGAGAATTTCAAAGGAAGAACAATAGGATTGTAGAAGGAGACCAGATCAGTGACCATTGATGGCCAACAAGAGCAGTGTTGCAATATGGGATCGGGTTGGAAGATAAGGTTGACTCCAGAGCCTTCTGAGAATTCTGGTAAATAAAACATGTAGAGGAGCACTGAGCAAAGCCAACTTTTTAAAGTCCTTGTGCTCCCAGTGCCCTGGAGGATGTGAAACAAGGGGCAGAAGGAAGGGGGACACACCTCTGAAGATAGGGAATCCAATGTAGGTGAGGCGTTAGCTCTTCTGAACACAACGCTGTTCCCCAGGAAAACATGTCCAGCTTTGAACTCCAAGGCAGGCTTGATTTTCTTTCTCATGACTTAGGTTCATCAAAGCTAATAGTCACACAGTCAGTCATTTAAAATATCAGTTGGTTGAAAACCAAGAGACTGTCTTCCACTGACTTCACAGCCTAAATAAACACTAAAGGGTTCTTACCAATCTACCAAATTGTCTCCTTGGGTTAATTAGCATATGTAAAACATGTGCACAGCAGGAGGCCGGCAAGAGGCAATCAATAAGTATGGGTATCATCCCTGATTGTTTTACAGGGTTGTCTTAAGGATCCAGAAGCACAGCAATATTGTCTGGCACATATTAAAGACTCAATACATGCTAATTTTCTTCTTTCTTCCCTCTCCCTGATAGTTAAACAAAAACATGAAAACCATGACATTTTTTAAATGTGAAATTCTGATAAACTTGAAAGAACATTTTGTGGACTTAAGAATCAGAAATGATATCTTCTAACTAAAAATAAGGGTTGTGAAACTGATTTGCATTTCAAATTTTGGCAGTACACCTATGAAGGGTGTCTCTGGCTCAGAACTCTGGCAAGAGGTGATGAGGACTTGAACTAAGGCGGTGGCAGGAGATTGGAGACAAACGGTTCTAAGAGGCAGTGGAGCTAGAGGGCTGTCCACAGACAACCTGGGTTCCTTTTCAGTCCCAGTCCATGCTAGATGTGCAGTTCAGGCACTTGTCTTACTGCCAACCTGTGGAACACAGAGGACACTAATCCCAATGTCACAATGGCGAAAGATTATCCATTACTAATACACATAGTTTGTTTCTGCATACATTCACCAATGAAACCTATATAATCTATTACTTAACCCCCATTTTGTTCCTGATTATATTAAATTCTTCCCTGAAAAAAAATTCCTTCGTGTGGAGATGGATCAGCCTTATTATGGAAAAATAATACAAACCAAAATTGTTTTAATAGAGTGTCAGTTTAGGAATCTTAGAATTCTAGGGAATCTAAGACTTAACGACAATGTTCAGGTTTGAACAATATTAACCAATCCCTGCTGTCATCAGTTGAATAAATATATCTGAGATGGTGTCTAAAGTTCTGTGTGTCTGTTCACCCTGAAAGATGCCCTGGTGCTATTAGTTGAATCATAACATAAAGAGTGACTCAGCACCCAGGTTAGTTAGCATTCTAATGAGATAGATGAGCTAAATTTTATTTTTAATACTGTCAGTAGAAGACAAAATTTAAAAAATATTTTGTATCTCTAGCAATTAGAAACCTTATCCAGTAAGCTTTTTAATTACATTTATTTATATATTGATATGTATATATATTTATTTTTAAGTCTTAGATATCCTCTCAAAAGTTTCTTCAGATATTCATAATGTAAAAAAATTGAAACTGGAAAAAATATATTTTAAAATTAATGACTATATTGATATTGCTAGGGTTCCCTGAAATCTTATAATTGAAATTTATATCCAGGTATAATAAGAAGAAAAACATAAACTGGTGAAAATGCTTCACACCTTTCCCACAACTACTTTTCTATGACTATGAAATGATATGTCTCAAAAATCTAAGCGATAGGCACACAACAGATGGTCAGTAGGTATTGATTTCTCACTGCAACCTCTTGCCACACCTTATTCTTCTATTAATAAAGCTTAGCTCTTCCAGCAAAATTTTAAATGTTTTTTTAATAGCAATACATGAGATTTTAGTAGAGATGACCTTGCTTTTCAGAGTAGGTAGGGTATACATGATTGATAAATAAATATAATTATAAACCTGGAATGCCTGTTGCGTGTCGGGATGAAATCATATGCTATTGAATGCAATCCTGTCACAATGATAAGTGAAAGTCGTTTATTTTGCAAGTAAATCAAAATATTGGGGCTCAATTACATACTCCTTTAGCCTTTGGGTACCTTCGTGGCACTGTGGAGTGTTGGACTGCTAGCTAAACACAAGGTTGGTGGTTCAGATCCACGAGCCACCACACAGAAGAAAGAACAAGATTTACAGTTTGGGGAACACTTCATAGAGTCAGAATGGATGAGAGCACAATGGATGTTTGTTGGTCCTTTAAAAGATGGGTTACAGTCCACATAATCACTTGAAAAAATTCCTAATGAATATGAAAATGACTTGATGTATTAGCCACAAGAGACCATCTTCAAAAATATTTCCCTGTTTTCACCATTCAATTTCAATTATAGAAAAATATATATTTAAAAATGGATGGCATCAAAACACTCCTATTTCTATTCAGTGTGTTGTAGATGGTATTAAGAATCAGGTAATGTGGAATGACACCACTTGGGCAGTGATTTAGTCTTCCACTTATTAAACTTAACAATTAAGCCAATCTTTTTGGGGGGCCACTTAAATGGACATTGTTTAATTTTACTAAAATTTTCTTAGAAATCAAAGTCAAATAGCCACAAAGCAGCTATGAAACAGGGAAGACGGAAAACGTTTGTGGTCAATTGCCTTGCACCATTGATGACTGTGAGCTAGAGAAAGGGGTGTGCTCTTGGCCCCCTGGAGAAGACTTATAACCTTCCCACTGAAAATCTTAAAGCTGAACAATATGCAGAATCTTTTTAACCACTAATTCTACTTTCAGAGATGTTTTCTAGGAAACTAATACAGCCAGATGTATTTACACAATTTCGTGAATTGCTACAATGTAAATATAAGGTAAAATAAGAATGAAGAGACCTTTAGTATTCCTATCATTTTTCTTGGTACTTAAGGTTTTAGTTTCTTTTCACATTTATAAATTTAAGTCATATAGAGTGTGTTTTAATATAATGCTTGCTATAACTTTATTTCCACATTCTTAGGCTATGTCCCAACACGATTTACTAAATAAACCATTTTATCTACAGTAATGTTAACATAATCTTTTCCATCTCTTCTACAACTGTTGCTAATCTCTACTTTTACTTCATTGTGGTTAGACAATGATACCCAATGTTGACATTTGTTGATGTGTATTAAGGTAGCAAAAGAAAAATATATACCCAATTTCTTGGGAATTCCATTGGATTGCAGAGTACTTACTGGCTGGTCAATTTCATGGGGTTAAAAAGAAATCTAATATATCATTCACTTCATCAGCTGAATTCCCCATCTCTTTCTAAATATATCTATCCTCAATCCTCATTCTGTCTCTTCTCCCCTGACTTCCTTTATACATTGCACTTTCCCAACTGGTGCTGTGCTACTGTTTCTTTACCCTGTTGTGCATTTAGTATTTCTTGTGGATTCCAAGTCAGCCCAGTGCCATTCATTGCATTGCAAACCTTCAAAACTGTTTATCTGGTTTCTGAAACTGTAAATCTTTATGAGAGCAGATAGCCTCAACCTTCTCCTAAGAAGTGGCTAGTAGATTGGAACTGCCAACCTTCTAACTGGCAGGCTAGCACTTATTTGACAATGCCAGATATCCAATTCTGGGTCTTTTACACCTATCCTTCATTTATTCCCTCAAACTATGTACCATACAGGTACTGCACAGAAGGTGAATCCACCCAGAGTCATACCAAAAGGGTCACCGGACAATCGATTTGATTTTGGAAAAGCCTATCAAACACAGCTCTACTCTGAAACTACAAGATAATTCCACACAACTTTAAGCGGTAAAGTCAAGATTTAAACAGAGTGATTGGTTTTCAATACTGTGCTTTTTATCAACTACTCTTTGGTGTCTTTCTTTAGATAAAGGATTCCCATTTCATAGTTTGGCAATGCATTCTACCCAAAAAAGGAGCCACGATAGGCCAATTTGCTATGCATTGAAGTGCTCACCACAAGATCAGCAGTTAGAACCCACCAGTCACCCCTTGGGAGAAAAAAGAGGTTCTCTTTTGGGGGAAGTTCTATTCAGTCATATAGAATTGCTATGAATCACCTCAATGGTAGCGAAGTTCACTAGTATTATACACATGTATATACTACACATACACACATGCATATACATGCAAGCACGAACATACAAGGCAATCCAACAGTTGACAAAGTCAGACACACTTACCCATTCTACCATACATAATATAATCAAATTTTAAAGTCTTTTTAAAAAACTTTTACAGAAATAGGTTTAACGAAATGTCATTATTTTCTAGGTATTTCTTTTGGGGCAGCTGCAGTAATTCTTGAGTCAAGATTAATTTCATGATCTTCCCTCAGAGACTAGCTAAAGCTAGAACCTACCTCATTTCTAAATACTAAATTGTTTCAAAGTGAAGGCATTCATTTTATATAAAATTAGATCTGACCTGTATCTTCCCCCTTTACTGGACTGAAATCAAAACCTCAATCTCTCAAAGTTTTGAGAATTAAATGTTGGTTTTTGAGTTTGTTTCCTCGCTTTTGTTTTTGTACACCTCTTCACTCTTCAGTTTTTTCCAGGATGAAAACCTGAGTGACAAAAATACCTAAGGGAAGACTTCATCCTTCTTGACCAAGGAAATTCAAGAAATGGTGGCAATCTAGGAAGAAAATCTATTTTTAAAAATATTCTAAAGTCGTTTGATAAACACCATGCTTAAAAAAGAAAATATTATATTGATGTGTGTAACAGAATATACTACTCCATTTTAACAAAATGTAATTCTGGACTGTTTGACTAACTTAGAGTGGAATTTTTAAGAGAGGAGTCCTCACAAACATTACAAGTCTTTTGTCCTTGGGCAAACTGCTTCAGCCCTATTAGCCCCTTATAAGGAGGCTAATTATGGTACCCATAGCTTGAGTTCCCAAGTGTTTTATATGACTTGATGCATGTAAGTAAAGGATGATCATCCTTATTATCATAGTGGCTGTTAATACATTCCTAGTTCTTAACTGTCAGACTCCGTTTAAGTGTTTTTATATGCATTAATTTAGCTACTATGCATAACAACGGGATTCTTATCGTTATCCTCATTTTAAGAGATGATCAAGTTGAGGAACAGAGTTATTAAATAATTACACAGATTTACACTGTCTGCAAATGATAGAAAGCATTTTAAATTTGTCCCCATGCCCATGCTTTTTGCCACTATGTGGGCCCATTCTTTCAGGAACAATTATGTTCAGTATCATTTTTTAAGAATATCATACAACCCTAAGAATTAAATGAGATATCAAGTAATATTATATTGAAGCCAAATAATCTTGAGGTAAAAACTCAAAAACAAACTCACTGATATTGAGTCAAGGCTCCGTGATAGTGAACCCCACTCTGGGTCCCCAAGATTGTAATCCCTCACGCTGGCACAATGATTGTTTTGGCCTTTCTTCCCAAACTTATGATTGATAAGTATAAAGGTGGTCAAGTTGAAATAAAAATATATAGTCCCAAAAGAATGTCGGCAGATAGGCCAAGCAGTCAGGCATATCTGCATATTTCCAGTGATTTCTATATAGCGCAAAAACAGCTAATTGTCTGAGTTTTAAGGCAATTGTAGATCTACATGCAATTTTCAGAAATAATACAAAAACAATCCAGTGCCACTTTCACTGGATTTCCCCCCTCTCCGTGACATCCTGAATCATTGTACTGCAGTATCACAGTCACGTGACAGACAAGTGGGACTCAAGAAATTCATGAAAAAATGTAATTAAAGGGCAACAGAACATTTTAAAAAACTTTTTGAAGCCCCTTCATAAGGCCACATTTTTATCATAACAGGATACTTTGTGTTGTTCATTTTTAGCCAAATGTGTATCTGCTGTCCCTCTCCTGCTATTTGATGGGAAATTATCTAAACGATCTATTTTCTGATACTATAATTTTGTTTTTGGTTGTTTGGGGAGGGGGCGCATCACTGCCTCTGGTGGTCGTGGGCGCTACCCAGTGTTGCACCTGAGAGGCGCCGCTGGATTTGAACCGCCAAGCCTGCAGGCCGCAGTCCTGCACTCAACCACTTACGCCACCGGGGCTCAGCCCATGATACCATAATTTAATTACATACAAATATACCTATTTCTAGAAGTCATTGCTACAATACAATCCTGAAATTGTGTGTGTGTGTGTGTGTGTGTGTGTGTGTGTGCTGATGTTGTCTCAGTCTTTCAGGGTGCTTCCTGGCTATTCTTGAATCTGGGGGAGGAGTTGGCACATATATGGATGAGAGACAAGGTAGAGATGGTGTAAACAAGAAGGCACTCTCTTGTTTTCCTAAATCAATTTCCTTTGTACATTCAATTCTTAGATTCAGCAATGCTGTTGGGATGTCGAAATGGAAGCACTTTTTCTACAAGGTTTCTATTTCTGAGATCTATTCATAAACGTTCCTTGGAATAACTCTTTACATCTTCCTGTTTACATTGTCTTTGGTGAAACAATGAAGCATAAAGGATTATATGGAAATGTCAAGAAAGTCAAGTTCATCTACCCATAATGAAAGGAGTCTCAATTATTAAAATCTTCTGCACACAAATTTGGATCCACACACAATGCATAGATAACAGCAGATGTTAATGTTTGTTTTCTTGATGGGAGCTGAGGGCATGGTAATTTGTTATTTTATACTTGTCACACATTCACATAATAAGCATGCATGTCACTTATAATAGAAAACCATACTTTCAAACGGAAATATGAGAACTAGATATTCTTTATTCCATGTCACAGAGCTGCTTTAGGATCAGAAATTGTCTCCTCCTGGCTCTGTCTATGGGATTCCCCTAAATCACCCTCTGAGACCTCTCTTCTAAGAAACTCTTCCAGATAACCCAAAGCAACCAAAGAAAATCAGGCTCAGGAGGGCCCAATGACATTACCAGTAGAATTACCAAATGCTACAGAGAGATTATTTATAATATTCTACAATAAAATGATAATGGTGGCTTTAAAGTGCACCAGGAATTATATATAAACAGTATATGGATGGATTTTGAACTCACACTTAATAGTAAACTCCAATCTCAGAACAAGTAGTTCTAATGACGTGTCTCCTACTCAATATTTGCGCTTGTGAAGAGATCACTGAAGAAATAAATGCTACAAAAAAGCATGGGGAAGAAATCAGATGGGACCAAGGGTCAGAAAGAATGGTGTTTGGATTCTTAAAACAGTCATCTAAGAAGGGCTCAGCTAAGTTCACAAGGAATAATCACGTCTCTTCCATCTCATCACAATCCAGTCATCCATTGTGCCCAGCACATTTGTGCAGATATTGTCCATGGTTGTATTCTCCCCCCGCCTCCCCTGCATCACTATCCTGGTGGGAGTAGGAAGCCCAGCCTTGCTCCTGGAGAGCTGCTGCTGGATTTGAATCATCAACCCGTGGGCTGCAGCCCCGCACATAACCACTGCACCACTGGGACTCAGTTGGCTGTAATTTATATAGAAACAGACTACCACATCTCTCTCCTGTGGAGCAGCTGCTGGGTTTCAAGCCACCGGCTTTTGGGTTAGCAGCCCAGCTCTTTAAACTGTGTCACCAGAGATACTTGAGCAATTTGTAACAGAGATTTTCAACTGGGAACTCAATATGTGATGTGAACCTTTGTACACTTTCTTTCTCTTTCAGCCCTTGGCGGCTTTCTTTAGGACTGGTATTCTTCCAGTGTTTTATTTTTTTTAATTGATGTTGGGGGGAGTTGTATGTCTTTCTTTAAACAACTCCAGTAATAAACAGACACACTCACTCACATTCAGCCAAAGCTGATTCATGTGGCCCAAGTTAGTGGAAAACCCAGACTTTCTCCAAATGGAGCTTCTGCTGGTTTCAAACTACTGACCAGGCAGATGGCAGCCCAAGCATAAACACTACACCACCAGGACGTCACAAATAAAATCCAACACAGCTCAACCTAGGGAGATAGTAACTTGATTAATAGTTTCATAGGGTTTGGGCAGCAAAGTGGAGGTAAAATGGAGAGCCAATATAAATGAGGGCATGAAGGAAGGAAATGTCCAGTGATAATTACACAGCTCTTTTAAATATATTTAGACCATTGGATTATGTAGCATGTGAACTATGTCACTTAAACTGTTAATTTAAAAATAAAATAATTAAAATTCAGAGGACATTCAGAGCACATTGAGAGAGTATAAAGCTAACCCTCAGAGCTCAGATGGTCTCACAATTCATTTTTCATATTTTTTCCTGAAAGGTCAAGTATAAAGTGCCTTCAGAAAATGTTTGTGTGTGATTAGTTGTGACTATGAGTGGGATTGAATGCTTTGAATATAGGGAGGACTATGTGAACCTGAATAGTGGTGGAGCATTGTTAATTATCAGGGGTCATGAGGGTGGGAGGGTGGAGATGGGAGTGAAGAAAAGAAAAGCTGATGCCAAGGGCTCAAGTAGAAAGAAAGTGCTTTGAAAATGATGATGGCAACATATGTACAGATGTGCTTGATACAATGGGTGTATCGACTGTTATAATAGCTGTAAGAGTCTCCAATAAAAGCGTTTATTAAAAGCAAAAAAATGGTGGTTGTACAATGTGCAAGAAAATGAGAATGACTCTAAAACTTGAGTGATATAATCAATCTCAGTATTATACATGAGAAATTGTGGAAGTGGTATGTGTTTTGCTGTATTTGTTTGTCCACAATTGAAAGTGAGTAAGTAAATAAATGGGGTGAGGGGATAATCAAGGAACAATATTCCCAAACTCTCCTCCTCCTTTTCCACTTTGCCTCACTATGGGTGGTTTCTTAAATAACTTCCTTGTCTCCTTTACCAAAGCATTATTTAGAATTCACGCAGAATGGTGAGCTGGTGTGAAGGAGCACTGAAAATGAGCCCAGGCAGATCAGAAGCTCTGCTGGATGAATCCCAAGGAAGCTCCCTGTAATGAGCACGGATTGTCTGAACCACTGGTGATCAACCAAGATCAAGCTTGCATCCCAACTGATATTTGGCAATGTCTGACCTAGATAGAGTCTGGGTCATTAAACTGTAGTGGGTAGAATTTTGGGATGCTTCTAGATATACTATAATGCACAGGAGAGTTTGCACAACACAGAATCATCCAGACCAAAATGCCAATAGTACTGCAAGTGAGAAATCTTCGTCTATGAACTACCTCTTAATAGCTACATGATTCTAAACAACATGCATAAATTACCAGATTAATTCTTCACCTATTAAAAACTGATAATAGCATCTTCCCCAACGATGTTTAATTAGGGACCAATGGCATAATAAATAACCTACATAGCTTAGATGAGAAATGCTTTCTAGTAGCTAGAATAAACTTTCAGGAGTCCTGATAGTGCTCTCTGATTCAGGTGGCACATCCTGGTAAGTGTTGGACTGCTAACCACAAAGCTGAAGGTTCAAATCCACCAGCTGCTCCATGAGGAAAAGATGAGGATATCTACTACCATAAAGTTTAACTGCCTTGGGAGTCCTAGACAGCATAACTATGCTTGAGAATTAACTTGATGGCAAGAGTTTAGAATGAACTCTGAAATTAGGCATGTCGAGTTTCTAGTTGAGCCTGTTCAAATGACTTGATCTGTGTTTTAGTTCTTATTTTTCCAGACTTTATCTCCAAATGAAAGAGAAGAAAGCGGTAGCGAAAAATGGCATTGACTTCATTAAATTTTATTAAATATAATAATTAGGCTGCCTGATGAAATGGAATAGGCTTTTGATATAATGCTTAATAAACATGCACATTATAATTATCATTACTTTAAATATGCATACATTTGTTTAAAAAGATGAAGATTGAAAGAGACTTAAAGATTAAGAGACAAAAGAAGATCCCCAGGCTATAGAGGGAGACAAGTATATGTATAGTAAAATATACAGAAGCTTCAAAGTGTTCATGAGCAAAATGGAATTAAAAGGTGACATATTTCCATGAATATTATGTGGTTCTCTTATATTTGTAGGAATATATTCTTTAAAAAGTAAACTATATCCAAAAAATAAATAAAGTGAATTATATCATTGTTTTTTCACTTCTTTGAATAGCAACTATTAAAAATCTTCATATCCAAAACCACGAGTACATACTATTTATAGTAGTGTGCAGTAGGCCAGTAGTACATATCATTTATCATGTTTTGAAGTTGAAAAGGCAAATTGGTACCACTCTCCTAGAAGAAAATGTATATCAAGATCTAAATAAGTATTCTTGTTTCTAACTCATAACCCTTCCTTCTGGCAATCAACTATAAAGAAAATACCTCAATTATGCAGGTGGGGGAAGGACAACCATGTTCAGCCAAGAAATTCATAGAATAGATCAACAAACTCAGAAACAACCCACCATAAAGCTAAAATGATTAGCCACAGAAAAATGACTAGCTTTGTGAAAAAATTATTTTTATTTATTAAAAATTACAATTTTAAGATGATTCAAGAGGGAAATCACAATTTAATATAAAATTTACATAGTACTAAATGTCAATATGTAAATTGTGCACATGATTAAAATATTGAAAAAGCATATAGAAATGTGAGTTGCATAAATTCTATAGGATTATCAGTGAATTTTCCATTTCCGGAGCTTTAAAAAATGTTATCACTAAAAATAAAAATAAAAAATAAAAACAAATGCTATTACTTAAAAGTAAATGTGATCCTTGATATAATATGTATACAGATAGGGAAAACTATGAAAGCATAGAAATTTAAACATTACTAAGAATTAGCAATATTTTCCTCTATTCCTTTGTTGTTAAATTATTTTAAGGATAAGAAAATAAAAATAAGTAATATGTATTTTAGTTAAAGAAGAAAATTACAGATTTAAGCATAAAGATACTGAAATCGCCAAGTGTTGACAAATTGTGAATTCAAAATTCTAGTTGAATAAAAAGGAAAAGGGATGAGACACTAACGACAAAGCAAAGATAGAAAGCTTTTTTTTATCTAAGACAAAAACCAACACTGAAATTGAAATTCTGTATTTGTTAAAAAGTGTTTGGGGCTGAGCCCTGGTGGTGTAGTGGTTGTGCGCAGGACTGCGGCCGAATGGGATGGAGGTTCAATTCCAGCGGCAGCTCCATAGGAGCTAGGCCCTCCCACTCCCACCACTAGAGGGCAGTGATGTCCCCCCTAAAAAAGAAGTGTTTGGCTAAAATTATAAGCGTTTACAAGAGGTATTAATTTCTATGCAATTGTATAGCATCTTTGCATTTAGTTTAATGTACTTATATATGCACCCTAAACATTATAGACAGTATATTCTGGAGAAAAAAAAAACTTTGCAAATATTTACTACAAAAGATTGCTGACTTTACTTTGCTAAATTAAAACTTTTGATTTTATGAATAGGCCAGTAGACATCAATTATACTTTATGTAAGGCTACTCAAAAGTTGTCTTTCATATTTTGTATTTTATACAATGTTACTTTTAAGAGGCTTCAATGACTAAAAAGGTTGGCATTGCATATTTTATATTTTCTATAAGATAAAATTATCATAAGACATTTGACAAGAAAATTAATGACCCTGACTGTGTTTATACTCATTAGCAAATTATTCTTGTGGATACAATTCACTCCCTTTCAATAATTATTAAGTGACAAGCTTGTAGTTTTATTTTTCCTAAATATTTTTCCTTCTAGTTTTTAGTTTTAAAATGGGAACTAAGTTAATAAACTACATAACTTCTAAATATCAGCAGTTTGGGGGGCTTTTTTGTCCCCATCCTACCAGTCTTTTCTGCTTTGATCTTTTAAAAATATGCTTACAATATTCAGTGTTTGGAAATATAGCTATGATATATGATACAAGAAACCAATCAATTCTCATAATTTCCCTTTAGAAACATACTTTGCAGTAGCTAATGGGTGATAATAATAAAAATTTAGCCATTAATAAATGTCAGATTGTTTTAGGTTGGATGACCCATACCCAAAGATTCCATAGGAACCAAAAATGAACTGTAGGACAAGATAAACACCCCGGCCTCACTCCCCCTGCACCCAAGGTAATAGAAGCTTGCAATTTCATTACTCTTAATACTCTACTGTTGAATTTTCTCTAGCCCATCCTTTAAATGTGTAGCTCCTCCCACCTTTGGCAGCAATACTTGGGACATCTGTGTAGCATTAAAGGATATAGTAAATACTTCCTTTTCTCTTCAAAGGCAGTCTTGCTTTGTTTTTTATTTTTGTTTTTTCTGTCTAGATAATATGATGGCAGGCGTCTGAAATGTATACAGCCACGTCTTGGTAAGGATCTGGAAATTGACTCATGGCAAATTTGCTGTCTTGTTAGCTCCCTGCTTTTTCACCTGGATCTTGTGATAATGATTTTTGTGGACTCAGAGAAAGAAAAGTCACTTGTCTTCTATCTAAAGCTTCCCTGCTGGCAAGTAGATGATCAGCAACTTGTCTTAGCAACAGCCACCTTTGATTAAAGTCCATGTAAACCTTTCCCTATGCGTGCTGCCAAATGAGGCAAATAGAGCAGCCATGGACTTGGGTTGACTTACCAGGCTTGAGGAACAGAGGTGAACTCAGGCCTCAGCAGGGAATATCAAAGACAATTCTAATGCTCCTTCAGAGTTAGATACTCTCTGAGGAAGGAAGGGAAGGAGGGAGGGAAGGAGGGAGGGAGGAAGGTTGGTTATGATTTATTTACAATCAGCTTAGCATTCAGTTTTCTGGCAAGTAACACATTGCCCCCCCACCATCCCCACCCCACTTCTGACATCTCCAAAATAATTGTTTTCCAACATGATGGTCAGACGGCAAAGGAGGTGCACTGTAAAAAATCAGACTTTTGCATCAGAATCAAGTATACACAATATTCCACACACTACTCAAGGGGATCTAATGGCCCACCTCTACCCCTCCACTGAAACTCCTCCCTGATCCCGGGGGTCCTACGGTGCGCACTATCAAGTCAAGATCAGTGGCTCTTACCTCTTGCACCAGGCAACTCAATGCAAGGTCTGAAACAGCTGCAGGATGCAAGTAGAATATAGAGCAAGGGAGGTGTGTGGGGAGTGTGTGTTGGCATCTATGCTAAAACTTTTCCTTTCATAAATCCCCCATTGTAAAGGGAGGATGTAGGCTAATCCCCACCTTTCTGTTTACTTGTTTAACTATTAAGTGACATACTACTCCCCTGCACTGCAACTATGTGTATTATGAGTGACATAATTATCATCATTCTCAGTTTTAAAAGCCCTCTGTCTGAGAGCTTTTTTTCCCCTCTCCCTTTGTGAAAATTCAAACAGTTACTTTGCTACATGCTCTATTGGGATGAGTGACAATTGATGAAAACATACAAGGCTCCCACAAATAATTTTCATTTCCATCCAAAATAAAAATGTGTTAACTCCTCATGCCGATAACAAAAATATTTTCATAATGATACTGTTTACACAGATTTAATCAGTTGTGTCGCGGGGGTAGAGCACAAACAGCAATGTGACCTGCTGAGACTCAGCACCAGATTGCGATTTACAATCAAGGCAGCAAGAGTCACTGAAGTGCATAACTCTCGCCCCAATTACTAATTAATCAGACCCAAAGAGGTCTTCAGAAAGGCACCATACTTGGCTGTGCCGCCCATAAATTTAAGGGGCTCCTGTATGTTTTAAGGAGGAAAGGTGACCTCAGAAGGCGATCATCACATGCCACTTGGTCTTTATACCAGTTTTTCCAATACGCTCCTGGAGGGGTGCTTCCTTGTCTTCTCCTCACTCCCTTTTTAAATGTTCTGAATATAAAATTTCACACGATGGCAGGATCCCAACATCATTAAAATGTCAGTGTGCTGGTTTATGTATAAAAACAAGGGACGACTCTCTCTCTCTCTCTCTCTCTCTCTCTCTCTCTCTCTCTCTCTCTCTAGAAGTATAACTTTTATTTCTGCAGTAGTGCCTATGGAAGATGAAGGGAAATAATAGGTAGATGTATTTTAGGAGTGGGTTGGGAATTAGAAGGAATGGCAATCAATGTAATTCAGTCTAGCTTCTACCCAGTTCTGTCCAATGAAATCTTTGCTTGATCTCCTTCACAGGGGGATCAGTTAAGAGATGCCTTGAAAAATGACCCTGCTTTGACAAACGGTACCCTTGGAGTCAAAGAAAAGAAAGCCCACCCCACCGGCTTGTTTATGTTAACCATCTTTAAAATAACAAACCCAATTCTCATTTTTCTTCCCTTCCTGAACACCTCTTTTATGAAGAGCACAGACTTTGAAGTAAATAGCAATGTTGGTCCGGGGGTGGGAGGTGGGGGAGATCTGCAAGAGGAAGGAGCAAAATGAGAATCCGGTGGCGAATTTCAGGTTCTTGATGGGCACAGGAAAGTTAAAAGGAATTGAGTCCTGTGACATTAACCGTGTATGGTTCTGCATGCATTACATGAACACAGAGTGTTAGATCCAAAGGCTCACTACCCTCGTTTGCATACAAAAGGAGCCATCAATAGCAGAAATGGAAATGATTTTAAATGAGATTTTGGTCAGGCGGATGACCAAATGTCTGCTCCGAAGAGATTCGGGAAGCTGTCATAGAATAGGATGCCCCAAAGCCCAGCGGGCTTTCCAGAAAAAGGGTGCAACGATTGGAGTTTCGTATTCTTAGCCAAGGATCCCATTTGTGGCAAAGAGAGAAAAAGTTACAATCGTCAAAATCCAACCCCCGTGACAAGAATTGAGACCTGCTTTGGCTCCGAAGTGAGTGACGCGCACTGGCAGATGATGTACCGCAACCCGGCCCGCCGTGGCTTGTGCCCCTGTGCCATGAAAGCATTGTGTGCAGCAGCGTAAGGCAGTTATCCCGTGCTCTATCCTCTGAACACACCCCACCAGCGAGCTCCAAGGTCTCCAACCCTTCCAAGACCTTTCAAAGCCACTTGTGGTCAAGTCAATTCCAACTCATCGTGACCCCACATCCAAAAAGCCAAGCACATTGCCATGACATCAGTTCTGACGCAGCAGATGGTTCTCAAGATGGGGCTGAACTGCTTGTTAGACTCTACGAGGCTATCAAGCTTTAGGGGAGCAGAAGAACTTAGCAATTTCTTGCTGTGTGGCTGGTAGGTTTGAACTCACTGACGTAAGTGTTCGTGGCCCAATACTTAAACCCACTATGCCAGCAGAGTTCCCAAGCACCTTATGAGACAGGCTCAAACCACTCCACAGTGTTTCCTAGGCTGGAATATTTAGAGACCCCCCTCTCCTATTTCAGGGAGACTTGGTGGCATAGTGAGAGACTATACGTTGGGCTGGTAAATTCAAGGTCAACAGTTTGAAATCACCAGCCACTCCATGGAAGAAAGAGACTTTCTACTCCAGTAAAGATGCACAGTCTTAGAGAAAAAAAAAACCCAGAATGCATTCCTACTCTGTAGATTTGCTGTAAGTCAGTGTGTCTGGTTTAAGCTTTAACAACTTGGACAAAGCTCTAAGGACTTTCACTTGCCTTCATGTGTTGACAAGGTGTGACAAAATGAGTACAAACAGGTGCAAATAGCCATTAATTGTAACAGTCACTGTACACATTTTCAATCTACGAAAATTATTAGTTGTCAAAAATAAAGAGAAGTATAAAGACCTAAATCTTAATCATTAGTGAGCTGAAATGGATCGGGCTTAACTACTTTGAATGGCATCATCACATTTTCTCCTATGCTGAAAATGACAAAGTGAAGAGGAATGGCACCAGTAAAAAAATAACATTTAGAGATATTTTCAAACATTGAAAGTAATAAATTCAGTTGCTATACTAAAAAAGGTGGGATTCCAACCAATTCAGAAGGTCATGTATGAAAAAGGAATGGAAGGAAGAGTCCAAGCAGCATTGAAGGCAGTGGTGAAAAAACAAGGCTCCAGGAATCAGCAGAATACATTTGAGATGTTTCAACTAATAAATGAAGTGCTAGCAATGCTCACTCATATGTGGTGGCAGGAAATTGACCAGTCACCTGGTCTGTTGATGAGAAGAGATCAAATTTCTGCCCATTCCAAAGAAAAGTGACCCCAGTGAATGCAAAAGTTTATCAGCAATATTATTAATATTACATATAGGTAAAATTTAGCTATAAAGTAACTCTCAAACAGTAGTATATGAACAGAGAATTGTCAGAAATTCAAGCTGGATGCTGAAGGGTATCTGACACTAAAGGAACTATTTGCTGATGCCAGTTGGATTCTGGTTGAAAGAAGAAAAGTATCTGTGTTTTCTTAACTATACAAAGGCATTCAAATGTGTAGAGCAAAACAAACTGTTGATAGCATTGACAAGATTAGGACTCTTTGAAGCCTGCATTGTGTTCATGTTGGTATAGACGAAGTGTAGACAGAAGGTTTTATGATCAGGAGAAGTGTGCATCAGAAAATATCCTGGCATTAAAAACAAAACAATAAAAACAACAAAAACTTCTGAATGGGAGGAAAATCAAATAGTATAGGTAAAAATTATATAAATGTTTACTAAATAAAACATCAAAATGTGAGCCTACTGCTTCTCAATATGTCCTCAATCTAGGTGTATATAATTCTGAAGACATAATTTTTCTCCAGCTCTGCCCAGGGAACCCTGGTGGGGTAGGGGGCTACCAGTTGGGCTACTAATTACAAAGTCAGTGATTCAAACCCACCTATGGCTCCATAAGAGTCACTCTGCTCTTATTCCAAAGGCATCTTACCAAGACTAAGACAAGTGTGTCTTAAGGCAAGAACTTGCCTGCAGCCGCCACTCATCGCAGACATGTCTAACTGGGTTTTGACTGGGAAGCATGTACAGGAGACTTGAGAGCAATACTTGCAGACTTACCTTGGTCTGTATCAATGTATTATTTAGTCACTTTATTTAGGGTTGCTTCAAATGGATGGTGGTGGGTTGGTTTTGGAGGATGTGGTATTTATTTTGTTAACACAGTCTGTATAATCTAGATAGCTTAAAAAATAGGCAGGAAGTTTAAGCACATACCTACTTTTCCTCTTTAGTAAATAGAGATGAATGATAAGAACAGTGGAATCAATGTGCCAGCATATTGTACCAAGGATTTACACTATGCTGAGTCCGGGGGCAGCGCCTTCTGTTATTACTGTATCTCTCATCACCCCATGAAGCTTGTATTGCAGTTGTTGCAAGTTGTTGAGTTGGTTCTAATGTATGGTGACGCTATAGACTAGAGCAGTGCTGTCCCATGGGGTTTCTCAGTCTATTATCTTTGTTTGTTTTTGGGGTGGGCATCACTGCCCTCTGGTGGGAGTAGGAGACCCAGCCCTGCTCCTGGAGAGCTGCTGCTAGATTTGAACTGCCAACCCAGTGGGCCACAGTCCTGCACACAACCACTACACTACTGGGGCTCAGCCCCAGTCTTTCATCTTTATGTCAGCAGATTGCCACATCTTTCTCCTCCTGAGTGGCTGATGATTTTGAATCCCCAATTTTGGGGTTAACACACAGCATTTAACAGCTGTGCCACCTGGGGTGTACTTCCTATACCAAAGACCAAAATTTCAAATTGGGTCATGAAGATGAAATGACTTTTTAACCCAGCACCTCCCACTGATAATAGTATTCACTTGTGAGGATTTTATAAAGTGCTGACTTGTGGTAAAGTACAATGATTTGCTTCTGGCTCTTCCATCCATTTCTCTATCAAAACTGAGAGATCTTCTCTATCATCTTATTTGCAAGGTCCCACAAGTGATAGCAGAGATTCATGAATTTTGCCTTTTTTGTGTGTGTGGTTTTGGAAGAGAGCCATCTCAGAGATTCCTGTGATCACCAAGAAAGAAAACACAGAACATTCAATATTCCTGCCTGATGTAGCAGAGACAGGAGAGGAAGGAGCCACATTTAAGCAGAGAAGAAGAGCTACACCACTAAGACCATGGCACAGTGAGGCAGAGTTGAAATTGGCTTCCTGGCCCCCAGACACAGAGCCCTACAGAGCCTCTTGCTTAAGAGGCTGGGGAGCAGAGATGGACTTGGCTACTGGATGTGCATAGGTACTTCTATGGACCACAGATTCTATCCTTAGTGCTTTTTGATCCTGACTTAGGGTAAAATAAGGATGGAGCATAGAAGCCAATCTGTGGCCCTAGACCTTGGGCTGGTGTGGCATTTGAGTCATCTTCTCTCTACTGAAGTCCAAGGAGGGTATCCCAGGCCATTTCCTCATTTACTTTTTTTTTGGAAGGGGGTGGACCATCATCCTCGTTTACTTTTGAAGTGTCCATTTTACTTCATTTAAGAGCAGAACAATCCCTGCTCTACAAAGGTGATGCTTCAAGTGCTTAGCATATTTTCAGTTTTATAACTTTTGCTGTTGCTGATGGTGTTGCTTCTACTCCAAACAACCCCTGCCATTAAGCACTAGCAAATACCCTTATTGTATTCTAGGTTAGAAGAGGATTTGCTCCACTCAGTTCAAATAGCATTCATCAGAAAACAGAAAGTTAGACTAGAGATTCGTGTGTGACCCTTCTGATCATAGGCAATGTGTACGCACCACTGAGGACACACTTGGGACAGAGGAGGCAGTAGAGGAAGGTGGGGAAGGGGAATGGAGCACACGGAGTGCATCCAGCACTCAGCACAAGTGTCAATTTCCCATTGAACTTCACTTAGAGAACACAAATTCAAACTAGCAAGAATCTCAAGATGTCAGTCGGGGTACCGGCCCCAATACTCAAATGGGTCCTGTAGAGCAACTTTGTGATTATGGAAAATAATATAGAGAGCAGAACACAGGGGCTCCATGTCCCTCTGTCAGGACCAAGAGAGTGAATGTATTTTCCAATGGATGTACATGCAACATACCTCCCTACTGATATGGGTTCTTAAGATAGACCATTGTCCCAACTGAAATACTGTATCATTTCTTTAGTAGGATCTGTATTAAAGGAATTATTTATCTAAGACATTCAGAAATATTGTAGAAATGCCATGTACAAACAAAAATGGTTATTTTGTAAAATTGATATTGAAGAATTAACAACTGTAACGGGTTTATTTTCTATCAATTTAAAGTGACCAACATATAATATTTAAATGCAATTTTTTATCATATGAAAGACAATAATATATAAAAATACCAGACATTTTTATTTTGAGCTTTTGAAATTATCTTTAGCACCAGAAACCACCAATCCAATGAACCATATATTCCAAAACCCAAACTAAATTCAATGCCATCAAGTCACTTCTAACGCATAGCCATCTATAAGTGGTTGAGCTAAGTCAGGACCTCAGGCTTTCAGAGTCATAGGTTGTCAACCTCTTTGCCATCTGCCTTTCCTCTGAGCAGAGGACAAAAAACACCTGGAAGATGGAGAAGGAAGTGTGTGCATCAGACACTGCTCTGGCCTTGGTTCTTTACCGTAGGATCTCACGGACCCCACACAGCAACCTCTCCAGGAGATACACCATTGAAGGCAACCCACCAGCTAGGATGCCCATTCTTCCCCTACAAGTACTAATTAGGCCCAACCCTGCTTAGCTTCTGAGATCAGACAAGAACGAGCACATTCAGGGTTGTATGGCCATAGAAAACATCCATTCCTTATTCAACCTTCCCATCTTCCAAAGCAGAAAGGGGGAAAGCCATCCAAAATAGGACAGAATGTAAAACAAGCCATGTAGAACAATCTATCCGAGTTCTCTGTCAGTGTAGTCATTACTCATTTTTAAAACCTGTTCTGTAAGTAAAGCACCCCCTGCACATCATCTTACAAGACTTCTGCCATGGTTAAGTGACAACATCGGAACGCACCCCCTCAACTCGACTTACATGCTCAGACAGAATTAACAATTTATTAGGCAGATAGGAGATTACATATTATATGACTTGGACAAAGTCACAGCTAACATTAAAGCATAGGTCTTTGAGACTCCCAATCCTAAGCTGTTTTCACCCTGCTTCTAGTTAAAAATATCTCTCTCTTAAACTATGTATATCACTCTTGAGTTTTTGGTTGGGGGAGTGCTGTTTGTTTGTTTTGGTAGAGTCCACCAGGCAGAGCAGGGAAACCAACTCATATTACCATATTTCATGCAAAGAATACATATATCCTGCCCAATAATTTTACTTAATTGCATTATCTTTACTCACAACATATACGTGGACATATTATTTATGTGGTTACACTACTTGAGAACATATGGTATTCAGAATGAGAAGATGCTTCTGCTCATGAACGACCACTGCACTCTGTGGATGAGAATCCAAGTATCCGGGCATGTACAGGATCAAGTTGGGCAGCGGGAGGTGGAAAGACGCCAAAAGAACAATGGATTTCCAAGAAATCTGAGCCTTACTTTTTTCTTCCACATTCCTTCTATGAGACTCTGATGTCAATGCTTGATAGAGAACTCTGGTCATTTAAACAAAGGCATATCTTGGATACTATGCACAGGACATGTGCCTTTTAAAAAATCTTCTTGGGATTTAAAAAAAACAGTTTAAAGTGGAATCCTAGGGAAGTCTCGAAAAGGAGTGTGTCATGGCATCCTATTCCTTTCTCCTGGGAGAGAAAGCCAATAGAAAGCTGCTGCCCAGTGCCACGTCCATTCTAAGCCCCGAAGTGACAGTGGCATGGACTGAATGGGGTGCAGCTGTTGTGAGAGTCCTTCAAAGTGGGGTTCTGAGCAGAGTACTGGCATGGATAGATTGAAGGGAAAGAGAAACCGGGCTTTCTCTGCACCATTTAGATTGAAATGTTTTTGGCTATCGACCAGGATTTTTAATGAGTGAGGCAGAGTAGTGTATCACTGTGGAGGTGTGAAACCAGTTGGAAGCACTTTTCATACAAAAAATTACCGACATGCTTTGTTCCCTCTGCCCTCCACAATATGAAGCATTGGACATATTAGGAAATGTTGCTTTCCATGGGAAAATAACCTAATTTTAAATTTGATTTGATAAAGTGCAGTGATGTAACCCCTTTTCGTGGCAGTTTTCCTTTCTCTTAGGAAAAATATTTTAAAGGGTATTAAAATGAACTTCTGTCTGAATCCGCGCTTCTCAACCTGTGGTGGCCCAATTCGTAAGAGTAGCAAGAACTACAGTTATTAAGTAGCAATGAAAATGATTGTATGATTAGGGGTTCACCACAACATGAGAAAATGTATTAAAGGGTCACCACCTGAGGAAGTTGAGAATCTGGTCTAGATGATCACAGTTAAGTTTAGGAGGAAGGAAGAAGTTCGAAGTTCCAAATCTGATCCCTTCAAGGATCTGAACCACTCCTGCCTGACTCCAGAGGCCTTGCCTGTGGTGGAACAGGAAGCACTGCACAAACAGGACGCATGGGACACAACAGGGCATCAAGCACCATCTTTCCCTTTTTGGAAATCCTTCTGCTTCCATCATTTTCAGCTGGGGAGCGTTGGTAGCATAGGGTACTACACGTGGACTAATCACAAAATCAGAAGTTTGAACCCACCGGACACTCTGCAGGTATAAGAGGGGTTGGCCAGCTGGAAAAGATTTACAGCCTCAGAAACCCACATGGGCTATGTCTACCCGCTCCTCTAGGGTCACTGTGAATCACGCTAGACTCCGTGGCCATGAACTTAGTTTTGGTTTGGTCTTCAATTTGATTAGTGCATAATTTAAGATTCATTTCAAAGATTCCTGATCTATATTCTTCCTCCCTCCATGTAATGATTTTCCCCCAAATCGTTGAAAGCTTTATGATCAGGCTGTCCATGTTATGATTCTGAACAGGCAATCTAAATTGGTGGCTGCGTTTTCTTTCTTTGCATTTGGCGGTGTGTTTGCATTCATGCTATTGATCTGGGTTTTTTTTTTTAATTTTTATTGTACTTAGTTTACACTGCAACCCAATGGTCTATAATTTAAAATGATGCATGCTGTGACACAAAGCCACAGTATACAGTTATGGCACCCGTAGAGAGGAAAAACTTGGTCAGAAATAGCCTTTTGTTTTTGAAAGATGGCACACACAATTCATGTTTGATAAATATACATAAAACCAAACAGGCAATTTCTATTTCTTATTTTGTCAAATGCATGGCTATTCCCATAATATTGGCAGGGATGTACGGGCGGGGGAGTCTTTCAACTCCTCCGCCCCTCAACTACATAACAGGGAACTGAAATGCACATCTGTAAATAAATGCATCATTAGATTCTCATCAATTTGTAAGCTTCACTTGATGTATGGCTAAAATAATCCCACAAGGAAAACTAAAGAAATGTTTGGTTCCAAGCACATGCCAAATAGATGAAGAGAGAGAGTTGGCGAGTGGGGGCAGAATTATTTAAATGAAGAATTTTGCAGATGCTAGAAATATCTTTACAACAGTCCAGAATGAGGAACTATTTTAAGTACACAGCTACCAATATATTCATTAACAGAGGAGAGCTCTGGACATATTAAAGGAGCACAGTAAAACAACTAATGATGCACTTGAGTGGTAACAGGTTGTCATTAGACCAGCATCTGCTCTCATCAGAGTTAATTATTCAGTTGCTTTGTTTTCCAAGTAGGTGTCTGGTAAAATTGAGCAGAATCTTAATTAAAACACATTTTCAAACTCCTTGGATGCTCATCTCATCTAAAGAAATCAAGACAATTTCCACCATACACATCAAGCTTCACTTGAGCTATCAAATGCAAGAAGGAGCTCAGCCAATATAAGTTGTTAGATATTAACCATTGGGTTGCCCAGATTGTGCAAAGAAAATCTACATTGAGAAATAGCCTGCTTTCCAGAACCATCAACTACCGCTTAAATATTTTTCCCTTACAATACACAAAGCAAGGGGTAGTATCAAAACTCTGGTTATCAAAAGAGTCAGAATTTACTCTTGCATCCATTATTCAAACCTTAAAATATGGTATGCCATATACCCACTTCAAAATTTTGAGGATGTTTTCTAAAAATGGAAGTACTTGCCCAAATGACCACTGTTCACAATGAACTATTAACACATGAGAAATTCTTTCAGAAATCTGATTTAAAATTTCCTCAAGGATCAATATAAACCAACTACCATCAAATCAATTCTAAAACCTGCTGATCCTAAATATTGTTTCTGAGACTATACATCTTTATGGAAGCAGACAACCTCATCTTTCTCTCAAACTTTGAACTACCGACCTGTGGTTTGAACTACTGACCTGTGGTTACCAGCACAATATATAATCCACAACACCATCAGATTCCTTCAGCATCACCAAAAGGACAAGAAAATATAAAAATGTGAATAATGGGGCAATTTTAAACTTTTCTTTTGTTATAATACATGCTTGTTGGAGGAGTAGAATACAGAAGAGAATGAAAGGTAAAGAAAATAAAAATAATCAAAAGGAAACACTAGAGAAACATTGTAGCACTGATTAGAGTAAACCTGAAGAATTGTCTCCACCCTTTCTAGACTATGAGAGTTATGACTGTCATAGATTTTACCAGACTTCAAGAACACAAATACTTAATATTCAATTTTAAAATAAATTTTTCATTCTTTGTATCAATGCATTAGTAGATATAATATTCTTACATCAAAGTGGATCAGGAGATCACTTTATGCCCTAAAATTTGAATCTACCAATCTCAGAAGAAGAAAAAAGAAATAATTTCTGACTGCATAGTTTCACTTGTTGTCGAATTGAGACTATTAGCTGTTCAAATTTGGTAGAGTCCACCTGAATAGATTTTTATATGCATTACAATTCCTTTGTGGGCTCTTAACTAAAAAGGGTCATGAAGTTCTAACGTTATCAATGGAGAGACTAAGGTTGAATAATGTTCCATCTATGCTCCGTTTGTATCTGACTTTATTTTTATTGCCTTAATTCCATATAGCCTGACTTCCCTATTGTGTCCACATATTTATTCTAGGTCTGTCATGTGTTTATTTATTTTGGCATTTGCTCAATGCATAGAGTTAAGGACCCAAGTTTCTCATGGTTGCTCTATGTATGCTAACTGAGGGAGCACAGTAGGGTTGCTTCCTGTCTCAAACATTATTACTCTGTCTATAGCCATGGCACCTGTACCTATGTCCTCATAGGAGGCATATATACTAGCATTTACATTATAGTCTAAGACTGTAACAAATGAGTTCCAAATAATGGAACAAGCTCTATGGAATTTTATTTCTCTCTCAAGCACCATTTAAAAGTAGATGGGTTTCTTGGCCAATAGTAGAATTTTGTTCCATGAAGACTTTTATGCCTGAGTTTGCATTTATCTTGTTTGCTTCAAAAACTTTTTTGGGGGCATTTATATCATCAACTTGGTTAAGCGAGACCATTGCCATATTTGCATTCCAAATAGAGTGATCGAGCTATTAAGGAAATGAAAAATAAGAAATGTATGTGGTAGTAACATGATAGCTATGAGTTACATACATAACAATATAAAGGAAAAAAGTTCTCACAACTAGACCAAAAAAAAGACATTGTGATAAGTGGAGAAAATATTGCAGTTGTCAAGAATATCCTTTTAATTGAGTCTACAATCAATTTCCAAGGATGCAGCAGTCAGTAAACCAAATGGCATAGTGCATTGAGCAAATCTGCTAAAAAAAAGACTGCTTTGAAATAATAAAGGCAATGATGTCCCTTTGAAGACCAGGGTCAACCTGACACAAGCCATAACTTTAACAATCACCTTCTATGCATGTGAAAGCTTATATAAATAATAAACCTTAATGAGAATTGATACGTGTGACTTATGCTTACAGGCAGAAAATCGAAGACAAAAAATGAATAAACACATCTCTGTCTTTGAGGATACCACAGTAGGTGTCCTTGGAAGCAAGGGGGATGAGACTTCATTTCATATCCTCTGGTCCAGTTAGCAGGAGGAACCAGTCCCTGGGGAAGTACATACCTTAGGCTTAGCAAAGTAGAAGGCCAGTGAAAAAGAGGAAGATAATTATCGAGGTGGATCAACACAGTGGCTGCTGCAACAGGCTCCAGCACAGCAATAACCAAGGTGGCGAGGTTTCCACAAGCCTGGACAAGGCTGCATTCTGTTGGGTGTAGGATCACTGTGAGATCACAGCAACTCAATGGCACCGAAGTTCAACAGCAACCAAATAGCTGCACAGATCACTGTGTTCACATCCCACGGGCAAGAGTCTCGTCTCGTGGATGCTCCAAGTCATGAGAGAGGCAAAGAAATTTATTTTATAGTAGGGCATACATATGCCCAGTCAAATATGGAGAGGCTTCAAAAAGATCATGGAAAAGTAGAATTAAAAGATAATGGATTTACCCCCAGGGAATTTGAAGTGAATCACATAATATGATTGGAAAAAAGATGAAAAATGTTGTTGCATGGCTAACACATCTGGAAAGAGGTGAACTAAAGCAAAAAAAAAAAGAAAAATTCCAGGCTCACCTCCCTGTAGGTGAATCCGTCTCTGAATTATTGGGGCTGAATAGTGCCTGTATTCAGCAACTCTAAGCAGGAGTAAGAGGAGGCATTACCCTTAATCATTTCATCGTCAATTTTAAGAGTAAAGTTTTGTTTCCATAGAGTCTACCAATCTTTTTTTAATTCTAACTTTTGGGAGTACGAAGTGTTCTAGGCTATAATGTAATGCTGCCTCCCAATTTGACAGATGAGACAACTAAGGTGAAAGACGACGTAGTGATGCTCTGTACCAAGATTGAGCTCCTGGGATTCCAGAGTCTAAGTTCTAGGTCAGGACATCTTAAAAGTTTTATACTAGTGACGCCTTCGCACCAGAGAATTTTTCATCATGGGGAAACTCTGCCAGAAACACCTTGGATTCATAACAAATCTGATGTCAAATTCAGATTTTAGTCATTGTACTTTCCAAAGTCTTTTAGTGTCACCAAAGTTTTCACGAGGCTCACATTCAGTTATTCAACCTACAGTTTGAGAAATTTTGTTCCAAGTTCTACCATTAGTTTCCTCGAATGAGCTACTCAGTCCTTATATGTGAATTGAAGGCTCCTTTAAGACTTAATACCAAGGTCTATAAATGAAACGGGTTGCTAAATTCAAACAGTTCATTTTAAGACTCTTGTTCTGATGTTTTATTTTATTTTTCCCACAATACCCTAGAATCAAAATAATGATAACAGGCTCACAACAAATATTTCTTGAATAGATGCTTAAATAATAATTAAGGTGACCAATACTGTTGGACACTCCTGGTTTATGCCTGTTGTATTTGCAGTAATAACTCAGAGTGCCCACTTTAATGTTAAAAGTACTCAAGGTAGATAAAAAGTTCTATGACTGTTATTATGAGAAGCATTTTTCCTCATGATTGAAAAAATTGTAACCAAATGATGCTCAGACAGCCTGAAAGAAAGATATATTTTGTTCCTCTTGTTATTATTCGGAGTCATTGAGTGCATTCTTACTTACAGTGACCCTCTAGCAAACAGAATCACAACCTGCCAAGTCTTGTGCATTGTTGTGTGTGCCACTGTCACAGTCACTGTGTCATCAAGCCATGTAATGTCATCCGTCGAGGGTCTTCCCTTTTCACTGGTCCTCTTGTGTAGGGCTGTAGAATTTAACTTTAAAGCTAAAATCAGTTTAGTCGACAGAGACAAAAATTAATGCTAGGTCATTTTATCCCAACAGCAATGTCATTGTTACCTGCCATGGAGTTGGTTCTAACCCACTCACAACAGAACAAAACACGACCTAGCCCTGGGCTGTTCTACAGTCATGGCTGTTCTTGAACCCCTTGTTTCAGAAGCTATCTCATTGATGACCTTCACTTTTCCCTGACCCTCTACCTTACCAAGCACGGTGTCCTTTTCTGGGGATCAAGCTCTGTTAACAACCTACCTTTGGTCTTTATCACATATAAAGACCAGTCATTATTGTATTATAACCTCCAAATCCTCTTTCCAATCCCTGCTCACACAATTCAATCTTCCCCAACTCAGAACTTTAAAATGAGTATATTTATATACCTAAAATACAGTTTGATAAGTTATATGGGTTCCAAAAAGATTCACAAATATCACAAGCATAAACATGATGGAAGCATGATACACCCAGGCCAATGGCAGGTGGTGCCTTCCTTCCTTAAAGTAGTTTATAAAGTAGCAGAGAGTGTAGCAAATATATTTAAGTTACATGATATCTAATTTCTAAAGAATAAGAAAAATTGTAGTCCACAGGGGTCATAGTGATAATGATGAATATGTAACATGAGGAAAGATGAACAAAAGACCACTCAGAAGAATGATCTTGAGTTGGGCTACCAATTGAGAGGGAAAAACATGCCGACAAAGGCCAGGTGAAGGAAAGACATGAGCTTGGATAAGAATATCATAGGTAAAGACCAACAAGATGAGGGAATTAATATAATAGTGGTCAATACACAGGGCAAATAAAACAGTTGGAGTTCTTTTATCTATCAGTTTATTATCTATCAGTTTTTCATTTAGGTATTCCAAGAAAGACTTTATTTGAAGAAATGATCATGATGCCAGAAATGCTATCATTCATGGGGTAATCTAAGAAACCTATTCTGTTCAGACAAATGCTGTCTTGTTTCAGTCCAGTGAAATGCTGATTCATGAGGTGGTGTTGGGAAGGGAGCTGAAATCTTATTCTTACTATGCATCACTCAACCACTAGGTGGGATATAGAAAACTAAGGGCATTTGCCTTAGTCTGTCTTCCCATGATTATTTGCCACTTTTATTTACACAAATCAAATACTTATGACACAGTCAGTGGGTTGTAGTTTTATGGCCCATATATTGCATTGGATAAAACTGCTTCATGAGATCTCTGTGAAACTTTGAAAAGCAAGGATATTACCTTCAAGAAAGAGGGTATGCCTGGCACAAGCCATGATATTCTCAATCTCCTCATATACATGTGAAAGTTGGACACTGAAGAGGGAATACTAATGAAAAATCAATGCATTTGAATTATAGTGCTGGTAAAGAATATTAAAAGTACTAGGGAAAACCAAAAAGTACAAACAGGTCTGTCTTAGAAGAAGGACAGCCAGAATTTCCCTTAGACCTAAGGATGGCGAGACTTCAATTCATGTACTTTGCACATGTTGCCCCTGGAAAAGGACATCAAGCTTGATAAAGCAGAGGGGAAGAGACTAAGAATAAACCCTAAATAATCTGAATTGACCACGACAATGATAGGCCAAACAATAAAAACCGAGGATAGCACAAGGGTAGGTGGCTGTGTCAGTCCGGATAGAAAAGAGAAACAAATCCAGGGAGACTCCTATGTATGAGGAAGCGCTTACACACAAGAGCAATTGAATATTGAGAAGACAGACCACACCAGTCCAGATAAGTCCTTAAATTCGATATTAGCCCATATATCAATAGCAGTCTCTAAAGTTCTCTTCAGACTCACAAAATGCGTGCAGTGCTGCTGAATGCAGGAAGATTACGGGCCAGTGGGTAGAAAGTTTCATGGATCCAGTGGCAGTGGAAGCATCTCAACATTAAAGGTCTCCACGTGGCTCTTCCAACCCCAGGGCTCGAGCATTGTGGTAGTTACATAAGCTTGTATCAGTTTTGGACTTGAGAATGTTGATTGTAGGGGTGGAGTCTAGTCTGTCAACGCGTCATAGACAATGAGGCCTCTGTGTGGGCATGGCCTTCTCCTAAATACCCTGGGAACTCCTGTATTTCCTCATTGGAGGGGGAAGACACACTCTCTTTTGACTCACTCCCTGAGAGACACTATACTGACTAGACACAGGGTGCAGCTGATATAGCTTGTGATCTCTGGAGCGAGAGAAGCCATGTGGAGACCCCTGCCAGCTCCGAGATGCTTATAACACCACTGGATCTACAAGACTTCCCGCCTCCTGGCCTGTGATCTTCCTGCCGTCAGCATCATCACATGAGTTTCATGAGTCTGAAAAGGACTTTATAGATTGGTATCTGACTTGCAGACTTGATCTGGACTGGGATGGGATGTTTTCTCAATATTTGATTGTTCTTCTATATGAAGCTCTTTCTTATGCACATATGAGGGTCTGTGAATTTGTTTTTCTAGTCTCTAGTCTACCAAGAATAACACAAGCATAGCTCCATGTATCTTGTCATCAGGAATACAAAGTAGAGAGTGTGTGTGCCACTTTCAGGAAGGAAGATAGGAATTTTCAGAATCCTCAGGAAAAGACCAGGCCAGCACAGAGACCTCATTGGCCATGATAAGTGGACAGGATAGCTTCACCCCTTGACATGTTGACAGATTATGTAACTTCCGCAGTGTTTCGTTATGTTGTACACAGGGTTGCTTTGAGTCTAAACTGACTGGAAGGTACCTAGAAACAACATGATATCCAGGAAAACATAGAATAACATTTGAGGAAAGTGTCAGAAGAATGTCTATCATTGTTTATATGATCTGATTTTAACACCCTTTTTTACAATCCTGTAAATTTAATCACTAGAAGCTAACTTGGAGATAGTGAACACAGTGTACAAAAGTCAATGTGTGCACCCATGAGTGCTTTCCTAAGAAGAGCGGAAAGACTGCTGATGACTAGTGAATTCTTCCTTGTGGCAAGGAAATGCTTAGACCTCATTGTTATGCCCCAAATCTTACTCACCTCATCCTATGTGAATATGCTATGTGCAAACTCCAATAAGAAGCTTTGATCTGGAAGCCAATCTCTATGAGACGTTGAATCATTTCTTATACCCTGAATGCTATCATAATGATGGAGTCCCAGTGGAGGAGTGGTTCCCCACGGGGTCGCCATCCACAGGGTCAGAAGATCAAAACTATCAGCAGCTGGGCTGGAGAAAGACCGGGTTTTTTCCTCATATAACAGTTACAGCTCCAGAAACTCACACGGGTCTCTACGTGTCAATGTTATCTCTATTGCAATGAGAGAGAAAGTCCAGTTTTTAAAACATTTCCTCTCATTTGGAGATCTCACTTTCATTCCTCCATATTAGAATTTTTGTTTAAAGTTGATGCTACAGAAGGTTAAATGCTTTCTAAAGATCCCCAGGCTTTTTATGGTAGATTTTCCTTTTTTTTCTCTTCTTTCATTCCTCTCTCCCTCTTCCTTCCATAAATATTCCCTGAGCACTTATATGTGCCAAGTTTCCTACCACCTACATTATGACCACTGTATTCATGATAGGGAGTTCCTGAATGGTAACCATGATTGACAGGCTCAGTTTCTACCTGAATGACTGGAGCTTCCAGTGGATGAGCTCTCTGAAGAAGACTCTGGCAATTAACCTCCCAAAATATACCCACTAAAGTTGCTATGGCATATAGCGCTTCTCTAACCTGTACATGGTCACCCTAAATTGAGTCAATTGGATGGCACCTCAACCAGGGAAAACAGACATCTATTTACATTCATCAGATTGTAAATGTAGCTATTTTATCAAATTGCCCCCTAGGATTATTTGGAAGTATCAGGGTTCTGTCTGAATGTTTTCTCTCTTAAAAAAAGAAAAGATTTTCCTATCGATTGCATCTCAGCAACACGTTTTCTAACTTGCCATTTATAGGTGTGTACAAAGAAGATATCTAAGTAGTATTCACTCATCTCTACCCTGTTCCCAAACACTTTCATTTCCTCTCAAATTCTCTATGAACCAAGCAAGAGAAAGCTTCTTCAATACAACATGAATTGAATTGAATATGTTGTTCACTATTGTAAATATTATAATGGACATACAGTGTGACTTTCCACACAGGTTAATAAAATTGTGATATTTTTATGAGACTAGGTTGTAAAACAATTGCTTTCTACAATAGAGAGGGGGAGCATGTGTGATGTATATGTGTGTATGTGTGTGTGTGTGAGAGAGAGAGAGAGAGAGAGAGAGAGAGAGAGAGAGAGAGAGAGAGAAGTGCTGCACAAGGGAATTGAAAACTCCCACCACGACAGATGGCTTGTGCCATTTTGAATTTAGTCTCCCTAAGGAGCAAACCCTTGTAGAGGCCATTAAAGCTTCTGTTTGCATGAGGAAATACTATTTCAGTATTTATGGCTATATCTATGTGACCTCATTGAAAACAAAGTCACAGAGATTTACTCTTAATTCAGGAAGAATAAAACAATGAGGTTAGAAGGTGAAACCTGTCCAGGGCTGTTCAAGTGACAAGAGGGTAGCAACATTGAACCACTCAATACCAGAAATATCTCAAGGAATAAAAATAAAATAGGCACATTACTCCTCAAAGACACATATTTTATTTCGTTGTTAAGAGTGGAGTGTTGGAATTTTTGAAGAACTGTTGCTATTTAATAGAGGTGAAAGCTTTAATGTGAATACTGTCTGTGTGAGGCTGTGTGTGCAAAGTTGGCGTGACACATTCTGCTCAAATTAGACTTCTAAATAACTAGTAACAGCTGGGGTGCTTAGAAATTGGTTTGGTTTAAATGGTGATGTCATGTGCTTATATAAGGAAAATAGGTGTACTCATTGGATGGGGGCGCATATAACTGAATTTCCATCTCAAAGAGCTAGTATGCAGGTATCTTCCATTTGAGGCTACAAATATGACACAGCTCAAATAAAAACAAAATTGAATTCCTGTATTTCAATACTCTTAAAATAGTTATCAGATCCCATTTCGAAGTAAATACCTGCTTAAATTGGAGGGACAGAAACAAATATTATGTGACAGTGGTTAAAATGATCAAATACCTGAATTATGAATCTGCATTCGATTGCATTATTTAAAAATACCTACTGCAAATCTACATCTTGATTATCCTCTCCATGACGTAGACGGTGGGATCCGCTCTCTGTGGTGTGAGAACTAGGACTTCAGGAAGCAATCATATTGATAGAATTATTTCAAACAAGCAATGTAATAATCAAAGTGGTTTTTTTCTCATCAAACTGTTATATTACTGTTATATGTAATATCCTTTCAATGGTGGATGAACCAATTTTAAAAATTAAGTCTACGATATAGAAATATGCTTCTTTATGACTAGTGGTTTGATATCACATGTGATTTTTGATATGATGTCGCTCTTCAGTCTTGTAAAGATGGAACGATGGCAGCAAGGGACACAATGGGCTGAATTTACTAGTGAATTATGAAAGACCAGACTTACATAAAAACTTTATTTGCCCACATGAAAATATTTTACTTACATTCCAAATGATAGAAAAGCCCCAAATAAATAATTTTTGTTGTTTTGAATTCAAAAATCAGTTCTCTTAAAAACCTTGGGAAAAACGATACTGACTTCTTCAGAAATATAGAAGACAAGTGTTCTTCTAAAGAAGCACAGGTTGCTCAATCTTTGCAACCCTTTGTCTCTAAAACTGAGGGAGTACGTCTGTGTTCCCATACGTCCTTGTCAAAATTGCCAGCATTTCTCATTTTAACTATTAAGTATTTAAATCCAAGTGATTTGAGAGTGAGTCTATCTCTTCTACTAATCTTGTGTGGTCTAAATTAAGTCCAGATTCTCAAAATGGCTTGTCATCTTGAAGAGGGATACGTGTTTCCAAAAGAAGTTATGGTGATACAATATGGTAAGCAAAAAACTGCTATGTCCTACACTCAGCTGGAACATCTCCTGTTTGGAGATATTTCACAAAATGATTTCACAGGCAAATGGTTTAATGCATGGCCAGCCAATTTAGCCTTTATTTTAAATATATTCTTTATGCATATAGATATTTTGAGATTGTGCCTTCTGGAATGATTACTGAAACCACATTGAAAAGTCATTATGCAGAAACATGGGTGTACAAATAATTCATAGCTTAGGGGAAACTATAAATAGAACTGACTGAATCTTGTTAAAGAGTTCATGTCCTGGTTATTTAAAAGAACTATTTTGGTGGCATCGATTAGCTATAACACTTCTCATTTGCATTTCACTAAAATTAAGTATGAAAAACAATCACACTCAATTTTGGATAGGAATATTGATGAAAAATACGCTAAATCGGAAAATGAGTTATGGTCTCACTCCAACAAAAGGGCAAGTTTTATTTTTTCATGATGTTAAAAAATTCTAATTTTCAGAGACTGTAAACCTAGTTCATGTGCATTTTTCAAGTTTCTATATTCTGGAGCTCACGGGAAACTGGGCATCTAGAAACATATTCCTAGACTTCAAAAACTTTGCTGATAAATATTTGGAAAATGTAATGGGATAACAGTGGTTCATTAGCAAAATTCTTACTTTCATACAGGAAATCTTGCTCGAATTCCTAGACAATATAGCATATGAGCAGGCATCATCCATGTGCTCATTAGTGAATGCTTGCATGTAGATAAAATTCCGGACTGTTTCAGGAAAGATTCCCGACTAAGGCAGACTAGGAAACAAATCTCCTGTTCTAGAAATCCAGAGTAGACCCCGGCACTCTACTTCCCAAAATCAGCCAATAGCAATCCCTTGGATCAGGCTGGTGCTGACTGCAATCAATCACGGGAATGGTGCAAGATTGATAGGACAGCATCATGTGTCCATCATGTGTGTGCAGTCCCTAGGAGTCAGGCTGGATCCAACAGTGCCTGACAACAATGACAGCACCCCGCAATCATTCTGATAGTATCCAGCAATGCTGCATACATGCAGATATGCTACTCATGGCACAGTTACCATCAGAGGATTTAAAGAAATATTATTTTAGTGTGTATGGATATATTACCTTGGGAATTGCTGTGCGCCTGACCCGAGTCATGGTATTTTCAATTGACACAAATAGACATATGAGTCTCTGACATTGAGTAAGAAAGAAGGCAGAATTGATGCATGGGACTTGTGGGGCTGGTGAAGAGTATGGAACGTGCTATGGATTGCCATGAGAACAAACAAATCTGTTTTGTAAAAAGTACAGCCAGAATGCTCCTTAGAAGCAAGGATGGCTGGCTGTGTTTCATGTATTTGGGGCATGTTATCAGGAGAGAGCAAGCCTTGCACAAGTACCTCAGGCTTGGGAGATGATCTTCATCTCTGGTAGAAAGTCTTTCTCTTGGACAAAAAGGAAGACCATTAGCAAGATGCACTGTCACAGAGACAGCAACTATGGACCCCAGCAAAACTACAATTATGAGGATGGTACAAGCCTGGTGCCATGTGCGTCTGGTGGACTAAGTGTCTCAATGGACCAGAAGACACATTTTAGCAACCACATGGGTAGAACCGTACATTTGATAAAATATAACAGTATTATACTTTTGGGTTTTTTTTCCCACATCACTGCCCTGGTGGGAATAGGAAGCCCAGCCTTGCTCCTAGAGAGCTGCTTCTGGATTTGAACTATCAACCCTGTGGGTCATAGTCCCACACACAACCACTATGTCACCAGGGATCAACTAACAGCATGATAGTTTTGAGGAAATACCAACAACCCATCTTAAGAAACCCAGAGATTCCCTCTCTCCCCAAGCTTTTGTTTGTTACATTTAATGCAACTCCTGGTATTCAACAAGTTTAAGGGGACTAAGAAATGCTTTGAAAACTTTAGTAAATGAATAGTAGGTGTTGATACATATTTTATATCAAATATGCATAGATATGAAAGACATATACGATGTGTGTGGTGTGTATAGAAAAAGCTGGATGTATATGTGTGTATATATTTGAGAGCAAGCTAAAAGATATTGTTTATATGGTTTCAGTTCATATATGTATGAGTTTATTCCAAACAAAACATGGTGAAGCATAGCTCTATGATTATAGAATATTTCTCTACATAAACACGTGACTAATGTCATTAAAAAAATAGTTTCAATCCAAACATTAACTTCCAAAGTGAAAAGCTAGGTCTGGTAAGTTCAAGGTAAAGAGGTCAACTCAAAAGGTGATGGGGACTGTCTCTTGGAACTCCAAGAACACACAGGACAGATTTTCTCAAAGAGCACAGGTCTCATGGTATAGAACTTTTAAGGAAATGAAAAACTGCATTAGTGGGGAGACAGTGATGAAAATTTTGACAAGGATTTCTTTTTTTACCTCATGACAAGTCACACACTCATTCTTTGAGGGCTCCCAGGGCTGTCCCATGAGAAGTTTATCAATACACTTCATTCTGAATATTGACCTTCACACTTCCATTGGTCTCAAACCTTGGTGCATGTTCAAAAGAATGCCATTAGGGTTCCTCGAGGATGCCCAAAGAGCAACTGTGACCATGCAAATCATCAAGGAGGGCAGCTTCTTCCGAGAGGAGCTAAAGAGATGGAAATGCCTCCTTCAGAAGGGTATAGGCGTAGATAGGAATAGGGGGTATGGAGGGACGATAGCTGCACACGTAGATATTTTTGTTTCATAATGTTTTCAATGATCTCTGGAGAGATACTTTCTGACTTACAGTCATGTGTGCACACATGCATACACACATATATCAAGGGGCATTAGAAAATGGATGGGAAAATTATCTTCTCATTTCATTTTACAGGGATGTTTTGCATGAGTGAGTGTGTGATAAAAGGGGGAAAGGTCATATATTCTGGATCTTCTGGGAATATTGTCACTCTTCTGATGAAATGGACAGTGCTTTGTGTGCTTTTCTCTGTATTGTACTCCATCATAAATGTGTATGTGTGTGTTAAAGGAGCACAATGTACTGGTTGCACATTGGGCTGTGAACCACATGGTTGCAAGCTCAAAACCACCAGCAATTCCAAGGCAGAAAGACTGGGCTTTCTACTTCCCCAGGTTACGTCTCAGCATCCTTCCATAAGGTTACAGCCTCTATGAGGATGCATTGACTTGATCAAACGAGTCATAATATAACGTAGATGACTTCAGAAAACATTATGCTCTGCAAAGTTCATTTCATATATATCTGTGTGTATATATATATTGCATGAAATCATTATTATAAAGGAATTAACTATGAAAAATATTTTCACACCAAAATAAGGACACTTTGTCAGCTTTGGTGATGTGTGGTGGGAGGAGGGCCAGAGGGGTGAATGAAGAAGAGAAGGAAGGGCAGGAGAAGAAAGGAAAAAACCACACACCCAGGGGGTTACTGGGATATGGTCACTCTCTGATAAAATGGTAAAAATGGACTTTGTTTTGTGTGCTATTCCCTATTTGTTCCACAAATAAACAGAGTGGAAAATAAAGGTAAAATAAAAGAGAAAGAGAGAGAATGAGCGAGAGAGAAAGTTCACATCCTTAACAACTCTCAAATTTCCTTCCTGATCAGCTCTAGACTCTAGCCTGAGTAACTGCAGGGAGAGAAAAGTAACAGTGACACTAATGCCCCTGCTTTTTTAGCATGTGGGCTAATTTCAAACCATAAAAGAAAGAAAGAGAATACTGGATGATAAACTCAAATCCCTTTCACCAAATGTCTCTTGATATCTGATTTTTTCATTGTAAAAAAAAGTAATGCTTTAGAATATATAACAAAAAATAGTTTAGATTTTTCTATGGCATGTGGAAGTGGGATCCTTGACTTCAATTTAGTCCTATACCTGCACATGTTGATATTCTCTTTTCTATCATTGTCTCCTGAGCTGAAAACAAGGATAATGGCTATATAACTAAAACATATTAATCAGAGATGAGTTCATTATAAATACTTCACTTTTGCATATATCATGAAGAGTGGTATGATACATCACGTTGCTTTAAAAGTTCAGATGAGATAGTGTCATAATATTAACATAAAGTTAGCTTTTTAACTCTGTCTCTGGTGGTGTACTATGTGCATAGAATGCTCAGGTGCATTATGGGGAAATTAAGGCCATGACCATCAGGAAAGATGTTTTCACAACACATGCCAATGAGATTGACATTGGAAATCACATACTTCAGCAAACTCAAAAGTATTGTGGGCTTTTATATAAAATAGGGATCTGGTAGGAAATTACAAAAGTTTCAAATCTAGGAAAAATCACTCAAATGATTTCAAATCAAATTGCTATGGTTTCACTTACATCTCTTTTATCAATCTCTATTTGTTGAACAACTTGGTGATATTTCTCATTAGGACTAGGAATAGAAGAGTTTTATATAGACAGAGTAAAGTTGCCTCCATGTGACAGAACAGAAAGATTCAAAGAAAATTGTGTTAACAATACTGACACATTGACCTGGGAAAGACTCCTCTTTCAAGAACCAAACAGTAAAGAGTTTTTGATGATTAAAGAATAATTGGGCTGAGCCCCGGTGGTGCAGTGGTTGTGTATGGAACTGCGACCCACAGGGTTGGCGGTTCAAATCCAGCAGCAGCTCTCCAGGAACAAGGCTGGGCTTCCTACTCCTACCAGGGCAGTGATGCCCTCCCCCCCAGAAAAACACAAAAACAAAGAATAATTATGACTACCTCCTATGGGTTCATCACTCTGCTAAGTATAAAAGAGATGAAACCAAAGATCTTGCCATGCAGTCGATGTCGCTCACAGTGGCCCTGTAAGACAGGGTAGAAATACCACTGTAAGGTTCTGAGTTCGTGACTTCATGGAAGGTGAAAGCCCTGTCTTTCTCTTGTGAAGTGGCCAGTGATTTTGAATTGCTGAACTTTTGGATCACAGCCCAATTTGTAACGGCTACACAACCATGACTCCTGATCAAAAGGATAGAAGTTCTATCATTGTTTGTTTATTAAAATTTAAGAGAAATCCAGCAACTTTTTGTCTCTAGTGGTCCCAGCAAAAACAAACAAACAAACAAAAACCAGTGCATCAGTTTGCTGTACTGGTGATTACTTGCATGTTTTATGATGTTGGAAGCGGTGCTACTGATATCTCAAACACCAGCCACTTCATCAGTTGTGGACAGGTTCCACTGGCACTTCCAGACTAAAATGGGCTAGAAACAATAGCCTAGCTATCTACTCCCTAAAAATTAGCCAGTGGAAACTCGATGCACTTCAACTCACTGTAGATACAGAGGGATCACCTACTGGAGAAGGACATTACATTTGATAAATTAGAAGATATATGTACATAGCAAACTGTGATGAAGAAACCAGATTGTACCCAGCTACAGAAAGTACAGTGTCTGGGGTCTTAAAGACTTGTATTAAAACAACTAAGTGAGGTGTCAGCAAGTCTACATTGATGAGGCACACCAGCCTGTGTGGTCAAAGGATTATTGATAATATAATCCATGATGGGGCAGGGATTATATCAGTCCTTACGTCCTGCGCATCCTGTTTGAAGAAGACTATAAATGAGAGTGAAAGCCACAAACCCACTTGAAGAGCCCCCAAATAGGTTTAGCTTTCACTGAATTCTTTCTGACCATTAGGCAACCATGCAGAGAGTCTTGCTGTCAGGCAGAGTGCATTGACTTCAGGCATAGTGCATTGGAAATAGGAATACCTCACCCTTATCCAGTCACTTCAAGGAAAGGTAGTCTCTCTTGGGGCCTTGCATGGGTGTGTCCTTTATTGGCAGCACTCTGGAGACCTCATCGTCATGGGTCATGTGCTATCAATCATACCCTGATTGCATTAGTCAGAGACTCTGGATATTATATCTAACATAATGCATGTGTCCCAATCATGGTCCTGTTCCTGCCACTCTAGTCCCAACTGTAACTGTGATGTACTGTGCATAGTCTTAATTAATGCTCTCTATTTCACCTCTTTGAATTCCATTGAAATAGTTACATAGAACTCACAAACAAAATTCAGGATCAAATGGTGTTTTAAAGGAGTTAACAAGTTGTGATACCAATGAGACATTATCAGGGTTGAATTGTCCATCATGATATATTACAAAGTTCTGTCAAATCTGGAAATAAATGCCTCAATGGCATACCACTCTGCTATAAGCCTCAATCCAAAGGCATTCAACTTACACTTGATGTGTCAACAGACTTAGATCCCTGAGTCAAGTCCCAGAGGCACCCCACTCTAATAAGCCTCAGTCAAGGGCACTCAGCTCCACTTCTATGGGTAAGTCCAACTACCCCAGTTAAGTGCGAGGAGGGACCCTATTTGCCAGCCAGCCTCCTGCATAAAAGCACTCCATTGTATTTGCTCTGTTGATTGAGACAATATCTAATCTTTTCTATACTCTGGTTTCTGGTTCTGCTGCTGCTCTTCTGATAGTATAGCTGTCTTCTGGACCCTAAACATTCACTGTGCAAGAATTTGGGGGCAAGAGCACATATTCCACTCCCAGCTCTTGCAGGTAATGAGGTCCCTACTTCTTCTTCTCACAGGGCTGCTCTTATACACAAGAGGATAACACTCCAGGGAATCATGGTCAGAGTTCTGCATAGGTGAATCTTATCAGCATCTCCCCCACTGGTCCCAAAGGGCTCATCTGTCCTGGGTTCTCCATATCCCCAGCTCCCCTCTCTACCAGTGTACCTTCTCCAGTCCAGCTGGATTTGTAAGGTAGAGTTGGGACCATGATATTTGTGGAGAGGAAGCCTTCAGGAACTAAAGGAAAGTTGTATGCATCATCACTGCCTCACTGCCCCTTGACTGGTCTGTCTCCTCCCCATGACTCCCCTGTAAAGGGGTGACCAATTACCCACCAGTGGGCCTTAGGTCCCTAACCTGCTCTCCCCCTCATTCATAATGATGTGATTCTTGTTCTTTGATGCTTGATAGCTGTTCCCTTCGACCCCTCTTGATCACACAGGCTGGTGTGCTTCTCCCAGGCCTTGGTTTTGCTTGCACATCTGCCTCCTAGTCTGTACATAAGTCCCACATGAACACAATCCAATGAAAAAGGAGGGAATAGGGACTTCTGCTCTGCCTGCTTAGGACATGAACAAAGGACCCTGTGAAACAAGTGATAAACAAAGGACTCTCTGAGAACTGGCTTGGCAATCTCCTTAACCTTGAAACACGACTAATCCTGAAACCTCCTGAGAAATCCTGATGGAACCTAAACTCTGAAACACTCTGAGAAATGCTTACCCAGAGCAGCCAGCAAGATAAGTCTCAAAGAAGTGATAGATGGGACACAAGGATAACCTGAGCAACTGACTAGAAAGTTACTTGACCATGGCAGTGTAACCCCTCCCCCCATTTTAGAGTGTCATAAGAAGACTCAACGAGGTCCTCTAGACAACTTCCATGCTCAACTAAAGAGGGAGAGCTACTCTCTTTCCTTCGAAGTGATTCTAGGCTTTAATTAAACAGTGGCTTTACTATTTGCTACTGTGTGTGTGTGTCTTATCTCTGAACACTAACCAACCCCAAGGTTTGGAGCTTGTTAGTTTCCCCCATGGATGACAACCCAGGCACTGAACCTCACACAAGTGTTCTGAAATAACCCAGAATTCAGAAAAAAACAAGTCTCTTAGAGAAACAGGACATCAAACATGGTGTTTGAGCCTTATCACTGGTTGAGGAAGTGCCTACACAAATGGACTGAAAGTATCCTCTGGAAGGTCTGGTTGGTGGCTTAAAAAGATGCACACTTGGGAAAGCCAAAGAAAGCAGAGGAGGGAACTGGGTGCACCAAAGTAGAACAGAGTATACCATGGCAGAGACGGTGGCTAGCAAAGGCAGATGCCAGCATTCCATGCCCACAAGCCAGGAACAATAGGTAAAGGTGAATACGAATCCATGGTCCCCCTACCCTTTTACTTAAAAAAAAAAAGACCCCCTATTGTCTTACTAAAGAGCCTTGGGGGTAGTGTGGTTGTGAGTTGGGCTACAAACTGCAAGGTCTGCTGTTCAAAACCACCAGCAGTTCTTTGGGAGAAAGACTGAACTCTCTACTCCTGTAAGCAGTGACAGTCTTGGGAATCCCTAGGAGGTCACGGGGAGCCAGCACTGACTCCATGGCAATGAGTTTGGTTTGGCCTTGGCATCCTACCCTAACCCTATCCCTATTTTACTCTCCTGGTGAGTACAACCTATAAATTTTACCACATACCCCAAAGATGGTCCCAGGAGTGGTGAAGACAGAGGGAGCAGAAATAAGAATAACCATGGGTTTGACTTTAAATCCTGACTTGATTACATTTAAAAAACAGACACCGACTCAGAGAGCTTATCTGGGAAAAATCTGAATTTCCTATCCCAAGCAGCAAATGTAAGTATACACCAGCTAAGATAGTTCAGCAGAAATGTAACTTTATAAAACTACTTTAAATGTTCACACTTAAGGAAAGGTGATGGACTCATGCATTTTGAATAGTTAATTATAAAATTTCTCAGGGACTATGCAGCTTATTGATAATGGTATCAGATCCCAGAGGGCAGAATATACGGTAGAAAAGTAATTTCAATTATATGGTGTCAATTACTATTGCATAACTGACTTTGGAGAGTTAAGAAATACAAAATATGAAAATAATGCAAAGTATATTACTTGCTATAAAGACATATGAATGCTAGACTTCAAGAGGAATTGTCTATTTTATGGGTAAGTCATGAGATTGAAGTTTCATTTTCTTTACAAAATAGAATCAAGCCTTACTTGTTTGTTTTGCTGTACCAATTCGCTATCACCTAACAACATTAACCTCATACAATCTCTATGAAAGTCAAATTACAGTTGTGATCACTAGGTTTTATAACCAGAATTCTCCCATGATGTGACGTGACATAGCCTGGTCAACTCCATGCCAGGATATTCTGTGAATCAGATTAATCTGCTCACGGTCTTGATAGAATTCCAGGAGGTTTCACTCAGGGTGAGGCATACTTAGGATAGCCTGTCAGAATAAATAACTTAGCTCACTTCTGCTGAATTTGGATCTGACTTTTGTCAGCCCTGTGGATCCAAGAAGCTTTCACTCAGACTCTCAACCTTGGATTCATTCAAGATAATTTTGAATGCATTCAACTCAGCATCCACTAACCTGTGCTCTTCCTGCTTCATCTGTCTGCTTCCTGTTCATCAACTCCTGAAGTTAGGAGCCTTCAGCTTACATCAGATTGGCAAACTCTCTAGCAGAAAGTTGGCTCAACTTTAATATTTCAGTCTGAATAGTGTAAGTGGTACCAATGGAGATGTCTGTGGCCTTGTCTCTTGTTTCTGCAGCTAACACTGGCCCTACTTAATGAGACCACAATCAAGATTAAACTTTTTTTTTCAATAATTGGTGTGGATGGTCTGGCAATTTCTTCTTCAACTTCTTTTTCCTTTCTTAAAATGTGTTCTCCATTTTTAAACTGATGAAGCATGGGGTGAAGGACATTGTCTCCATGTATTTTTTTAAAGTAAGTGATTTCAGCTAACACCTGTACAAGCTTCACTATAAATTTGAGATGTTTGGTTTTGCTTCAATTTTAACAGAATTCATGCTACGTTGATGGTGGCTGTCTTCAAACTGATGTCTTCTTCTTGGGGGCTCAAACTAGATCCTGTCCAGAAATATTTTTAAAGTTCATATGAATTTATTTTAGTGCAAAAATATCAAAGTCCAAGCATAATATAACATGTTATTTCATAATATATAATTTCTGTATACTTTTTTAATGTTCATGTCAGCTTGCTTTTTGACTGGAATCTCAATATTACATTTTAGCTTTCATACTATAGTCCTTTCCATCAAAAATTACATCATAGCCTATATAAAAATTGGGTGACTTGTTAATCTCACAGGGCACAGAAAAATCAGCAAAGTAGTAAATACTCAGGGAGATTGGGTCAATAACAAGGACTAGTCTTCACTGACCACTCATTATATTCTAGAATTTATCCCAAGTGCTTTCAATATGCCAACTGTACATGTACATACAAATTTTATGTGTTTAAATGATCTATCTTTAAAAATGAATCAAAACTTTAAGAATCCATATCTGCCTCTAGTAATGTCCTAAGGCCATAGAATGGGCTGGTGGTTGTTGTTGTGGTGGTGGTGGTTATTCTTCTTCTTTTTTGCTGTCTTCTGTGCCAATAGGTCTGTTTCAATTCATAGTAACCCTATGTACAACAAAACAAAATACTTCTCAGTCCTGTTACATCCTCACAATTGTTATACTTGAGTCCATTGATGTAGCCACTGTGTCAATCCATCTTGTATAGAGTCTTTTTTTTAACTGTCCTTCTACTTTACCAAGAATCGTGTCCTTTCCCAGGAATAGGTCTCTTAAGATAATATGATAATATGACAATACAGGAAATGAAGTCTCACCATTCTTCTTGTAAAGAGAATTCTAGGTGTACTCCTTCTATCACCAGTCTGTTCTTTTGGCAGTCCACACTACTTTCAATGACTTTTGCTAGCACCATAATTCAAATGCATCCATTCTTTTTCAGCCATCCTTATTCAATGTCCAACTTTCATATACATATGAGGCGAATGAAAATACAATGTTTTGAGTGAGGCTTACCTTTGTCCTCAAATTTACAACCCTGCTTTTTCTATACTTTAAAGAAATGTTATGCAGCAAATTTATCCAACAAAATGCATTGCTTGTTTTGTTTTGTTTTGTTTTGTTTTGGGGGGGCATCACTGCCCTCAGGTGGTGGGAGTAGGAGGCCCAGCCTTTGCTCCGTGGAACCGGAATTGAACCTCCATCCCAGTGGGCCGCAGTCCCGCGCACAACCACTATGCCACTGGGGCTCAGCCCGCATTGCTTTATCATTTTAGTACTGCTTCCATGAGCATTGATCCTGAATTCAGGCAAGATAAAATTCTTGATATGATTTTTTCTCCATTTATAATGATTTTCTATTGTTTCAGTTAAGAAAACTGTGCTTTTCTTTATATTGAGTTGCAGTCCATACTGAAGACTGCAATCTTTGTTCTATATCATCAAGTGCTTCATGTGCTCCTCATTTTCAACTAGCATGATTTTGTCATCTGCATATCACAAGATAAGAAGCCTTCAATCCTGAAACTATATTCTTCTTAATATTTGACCATGCAGTCTCCCCTTGTTCTGGTCACACAACTGCTTCTTTATTTATGAACAAGTTCTTCAGGAGCATATTGAAGTATTCTGGAGTTTTCATTCTTCTCAAGGCTATCCATAGTTTCCAATGGTCCATGCAGTTGAATGTGCTTGCATAGTCAACAAAACACAAGTAAACATCTTTCAACTAACATCCATGTGACATCAGCAATGATACCACTTGTTCAACTTCCTTTTCTGAATGCAGCCTGAATTTATGGCAGCTCCCTGTCAATGCACTCCTGCAACAACTGTTGGATGATCTTCAGCAAAATTTTACTTGCAGATGATATCAATGGTATTGTTCTGTGACACGAATAATCTGTTGAGTCAGCTTTCTTCAGAATGGACACAAATATGGATACCTTTCAATCAGTTGGCCAAGTAACTATTGCCCAGATTTCCTGGCATAGAAGAGATGAGTGCTTCCAGTGCTTCTTCTGTTTGTTGAAACATTTAGACTGGCATTCCATCAATCCCTGTAGTCTTTTTAGACCCCTGTTTTCAGTGAAGCTTGATCATCTCAAATGATCATAAGTGAAGGTTGATTAGTACTTTTGGTATAGTGACTCTGTAAGCTCTTTCCATCTTCTTTTTCGATGCTTCCCTCATCATTCAATATCTTAACTATAGGATCCATAATGCACCTTAAGACTTGAATTTTATTTTTAGCTCATTTAAATTAAGATATACTGAGAGCATCCTTACTTTTTCTAACTCTCAATCCTTGTACACTTTATTATATTTGACTTTATCTTCTTGAGCTTCCCTTTGAGATTTTTTCTGTTTAATTCTTTTACTTCATCATTTCTTCCATTTTCCTTAGCTACTTTACAACTGAGAGCAAGTGTCAGAGTCTTTCCTGACATTTGTCAATCTTTCCTTTCTCTCCTCTCTTTTTTGCCTCCTTCGAATTGATTTTTATGTGATCTCCCCGTTCGTGAGGTCTTGTCATCTGTGCTCAGGGTATCAAACCTGTTCTTGAAATGTTCTCAAAATTTAGATGGGATGTACTCATTGTCTTCTTTTGGCTTCCATGGACTTGTTTTTATATAAGCAATTGATGGGCTGTTCCACACTCATATCATCCCTTTGCCTCATTTTTGCGGTTCATATTGATTTTCTCCATAGTCTTTTACCACAGATATAGTCAATTTGATTTCTGTGTATTCCATCTGAAGAAGTTCATGTATATAGTCACTTTCTGTGGTTGAAAAAGGTGTATGCTATGAAAAGGTCATTGGTCTTAGAAAAATTTTATCAAGCAATCGCCAGGTTCATTATTACTACCAAGGTCAAATTTTCCCACTACTGTTCTTTCATCTTTGTTTTCAATTTTTGTATATCAATCATGAAGAGTTATCAATACATATTGATTGAATGTTTGATCAATTTCAGAATGAAGGCATTGGTTAAATTCTTCAATTTCTCTATTACTAGCTTCAGCGTTTGTTGCATAAATTTGAATAAGAGTGATATTTAATAGATGCGTGCAGCTGTTTTTCCTCATTTTGAGTCACACCTCATTAGTAAATGAAAATCCCCAAGGCTTTAGTCTCAAATGTTTTACTCTATCCATGTCCTGATGGTTGACTCTTCTTTGAGAAGGCAACTCTTCCTCTAGCATATTTTGACCTGTGGGGTGCATTTGCTAGCACTACCTCTGACACACCTCAATCCATGAGGTTCTTCGTCTCTGAAAATGTTCTGTTACTCTCCATAAGGTTTGTAGTGGCTAATTTGTGTAAAGTGGAGAGTCAATACTTTCTTTTTACTGTTCTTTGTCTGGAATTTCCACTAACACCTGTTCACTTTGGGCAACCCTGGTAGTACTTGAAAATACCATAACAAAGTTCCCAGTATCAAAAACACACACGTCACCACAGCACACTAGATCGACAGACAAGTGGTGGGAAAAGTATGAAAATCAGGTTTCAAACACAAATTATGGCAACAAAAATGTGTGCTCTTAATAAAAAATATATGCCTGTGCTCCTCTTAAAAGGATATGTCAGTAAAGTATTTGCTTTTAAGTCCTAAAGATTGAGCTGTAAAAACATAACATGCATGGTGGTGGAAGAGGCACTGTTGAAAAAACAACAATGAGTCCAAGGGATACAAGAATTCTCAGTGAGCTCAAACTGTACAGAAATCAAATGAAAAACGTAGCTGTGAATAAAAGTAGTGCTACTGTGAATTAACCATACCACACTTACAGTACCATATATAATTTTTAAGCCATGGATTAAGAACCAATTTGATATCTGCATTCATGTTCAGAATCATTTAACTTGAGAATGCTCTTAAGGTAGAAAAAATGAACAGGAATAGGGGCTTCAAAAGGAGATAGGAAAGGCGGATTCAGGTGTTATTGGAAAATAAGGGAAACAAATTTTCAAATATGTGAAAAACTATTAAGTCAAGGAGGGATACAGTCAGTTTACACTGATCAAAAATTAGGATCGCAACAAATGAACTTCAGTTCAAGGGTCTGTAATAACATCTATTATATCCTATTCTCTCTTTTTTTTAAGGGAGAAATTCTAGCTGTAAGACAATGAACTTACTTGCTCACAGATATTGTTTGTTAATAATATTTAGAGTTCCTGACTCGTATCTTTCAAGTGCAGAGGGAAAATTCCCACACAACTAGACTCTTGAAAAAGCAAACATGCCATTAACAAACAGTATCCATACCTAAAATCATCATCTATAACGTCATACACACCAGAGTCCAGGGTTAATGGCAAGAGTAAGCTATTTCAATGACTAACACAAATTAGGTCAATTGAGAAAACTTTCCCCCCCACAAGTCAAAACACCAAAGCCCATACTTCCCACTTTATTCTATTTTAATAGAATAAAATATTTTCCAGTATATTTTAAACAGTGAGTTTCCTGCAGATGATAGAAATATTTGCTTATTAATCTGGGTTTTATTTTTATCCTGAACTTTGACCCAAGCTCTATTCTTCCCCAGTCCCTGACACTATCGAATCGTCCCCGCTTGGAGGCCGCTTCTAGGAAGTCCGTCTATCAGTCTGCTTTTGCGCGTGGGCGCAGGAGCAGCTGAAGGGGAAGCAGTGACGGCGTGGCTCTGCACAAGCCCACTCAATTGCTTCTCTGCTCCTGAACATCAGCTGTTGAGCGGGGGAATGAAGCCAGAATTATCAGCAGCTGTTTTCCAAGCTGTTTTGGCAGGAAGTCATAGAAGAATAGACTCCATAGGCATATTCTTGAGTAATGATCCTGGAACTAACGCTTCATCTCCACAGAGTCTGAAACTGAGCTGGCTCTCTCTCTTCCAACCCCCACCTCCGTTGTGAAGGTCCTCTTTCCCAAGCTTAAAGACCGCTAATGCTTGCAGTAGTCTCCCAACTCCTTCACACTCCCATTTGCGTTGATACATCATGGAATTGGATATTTTTTTTTTTTATTCACTGAAACCATCTGGAATTGATTTTGACATGAGAGGGTCTACGAGTGAGAAAGAGTCAAAACATTTGAAATCAAACCAGCTGGTTATGGTTCTTCTTTGTAGTCCTGGTGAATTATATAATAACTTTGAATCTGACTGGAGATTTGTCCCGAGTAATGGGCAGCATGTTAGATCCCACAGCTGTTTCCTAAAGCTGCCTCCATGTCCGTCCTTTGGAGAACATCTGGGGGCAGAAATGCAGGATAACTGATCTCCTCTTGCTGGATACCATTAAGTTGATTCTGAGTCTGACTCCTATCAATCCCATGTGACAAGAAAGGCCAGACCCGTTGGATTTTGCTGGTTGTAAGCATTACAGAGGCAGCTGGGTTATTCTGAACGATCAAAATGTTGGTTAACAACTGTGGTAGTTACATAACTTCATGTCAACTTGAAGTGTAGGACTGGAGTCTAATCTGTCGACCAGGTCACACAGCCTGATGGTGTATCCATGCGGGCTTTTCTTATCTCTCTGCCTTCACCTTCCTGTTGATGCCATGTGGAGATCTATACAAGCCCTGGAGATGTACCCACTGCCTCTGGATCTATAAGACCACTCAGGGGCCTGTGAGCTTCCTGCATTTTGCACCATTGCATGAGACTGTGTGAGTCTAAAGAGGGTCTCACAGACTAATGTCAAACTTGTGGGCCTGATCTGGACTGAGTTCTCTCTCACACATATATGTGTCACTAAAATTGTTTCTCTACTCAACCTGGTCTAGCACAACAATCCAGTGCTCAACTGTTAAGCCAATTGAGTTTTGTACTGATTGCCTAGTGGGGCTATGTTTTCCCTTCTCCACTCCAGTAATTAGAAAGAGAATTAAACTCTAGACCAGGCCAAGCCACATTTTCACAAGCCACATTTTCACATGCCTCCTCCTTCCTTTTCCCTTACCCTAATCTTTTTCAAAATGTATTATTAATTGGGAATTGATAATATACCATATCCATTAATAGTTCAATCACATCAAGCAGAATTGTACAATTGCTACCAGTCTCCAAATATTTCTTTTCTTCCTAGACTTCTTGTCATCATCTTCCTTTCAGTCCCACGGCCCGCTCCCATCTGGAATCCCTTGTTCTACTTACTGTCCCTATAGGTTCATTAATCCTCTGAGATTCACCCTAATATGAACAAACAAAAACAAAACAAAAATACAGAAGATGTTGAGAAGCAAATCAGATCCAGCCTGCAAGAGAGGGATGACAAAGTCTTAACTGTTCAAGGCAGATTTATGCCTTTTCCTCCCATCCCTCTGGACACAGGGAATTCACTGGAGGCTTATTTCCTCTGTAGATCCCACAAATGATTCTTGGGTTCCCACTGTCATCCGCAGACTTCTGCAAACCAGATTCAAGAATGTAGGTTTTTTTGATTTGGGATTATATAATTTACCATCCTTTGGTGACTGCTCTTGGAGAGCTTTGTCCATGTAGACTTAGTTGACATCTCATTTAAATGGCTGTTTGTTTGGAAACAAGCTTTTAAGACCCCAAACACTATTTTGTCTGATACATGGGTACCATCTAATTTCTTTCTCACATTTTGCCACAATATCCATACCTTCTGTGTTCTCTTCTAAATCAAGGAATGGGTTTCAGGCTCGCACTAAAACTTAGCTCCAACTTACAATTAGTTCTTACATCATGCTCCAGCTTGATATTCTTACTCTATTCTGATACCAATGCCTCTCAGGGCATTCAACTTTGCTGCTGGCTTTGATAATGTATTGGAATGCCTATACAGAACTAACAGATCAGGTTCAAAATTATAGCGATTTAGGGAAGGTAACAGGTTACCACCAGTCAAATCAGAAAACATGCATGGATACTATCTTTTTGTCTGCAGCATCTGGTCTCACCAGGAGACTGGCATGTCTCTCAGGTTCCTGAACTTTCAGGTGGTCCCTAGGTCCCCGTTCTACTCCAACAAGTGTCACAAAGTTCCTATGGCACCAGGGACTCCACTCTGAAAGTGACATACTGCCCAAAGATTGCAATGTTTTACACTCCATGGGTGGCCCCTGAGATCTGTCTCAGGGTTATGATGTTCCTGCTTCTGGTTGCTCATTGTTGTATGCAATTGCAAAACTGACCCATCTCCAAGTTATAGTCTACTACACCTTATTTGCATGCTCCCACCCAGTTATTTGGAGAAGTTACAAAGACATATATGATTATTATTTATAACAGATAGAGAAGCCATCACAAGTAATACACGTCACTCAACCTTTCTCCAGAGCAGTCAGAATTTCCCATTTGTGGAAACCAGTTTGGGTTGAAAAATTCATTTTTCCCCAGAAAAATATAAAATAATAATTAATAACATGCAAAATACATTTGCATTAGAAGAAAACTGCACAAAAAACATTCACATTTTAGTTGACCAAGGTATAAAATTCTATTTATTATTGTGAGATGATGAATATAAGAACTTCATCTTTATTTTTTTGCCCCGCCCCAAGAACTTCATCTTTAAAGAGGCATTTCCTTTAGATTTTATTTCCAATTAAAGTTGGGCTTTGTAAACAATAATACCAAAATAAATAATTGAGTCTCTACTATTTCTTGTGAATAAACATCTACTTGGTGTTTCTAAAATTTGTTGGACTTAGAATGATATGCAATGCAGGAATCTTTCATATATGTGTGTATATAGCATGTAATATATATTTATTATGTATATATTTCATTCTGACTATTTGCGCAGCATTAACTGAGCCCCAAATTAGTCCAGAGATTTTCTGTCTGATTCTTAAAGGACTTGCCTACTTCCATTTCTCAGGGTAACTACCAATTTCACATTATCTAAAATTCATTTTTAAAAATATATTTTGTTGGGATTTTTAGTTGTTCATAGAAGGAGTGTAATTGGTCTCTGTAACCTTCTTCCTAAGAAATTCCTGCAATTTTTAAAATACTTACTAGGATTCCCTGATCCAAAAGCCAAAGTGTTTAAGTAAATGAAAACATAGGGCGAGGTGGAAGGAAGGGGGGGGCGGGATTTCCCTAATAGCTCCTGTGGCAGTTCCGTAATCTACTGTCAATTTGAGCGAAGGCGTAGAGACTAGCTTGTCAATCGGGTCACAGCCAATGAGGTCTTTCTATGGGCACAGCCTTCTCCTGAGGATTCCAGGAACTCCGGCCTTCTTGACATTCCTGTTGATAAGCCACATGGAGCTATACTGATGGAGTCAGAGGTCTAGAGCTGGAGGAGCCCCTTGGAGCCTCATGCCAGTGTTGAGAGGCTTCCCCTGGCACTGGATCCACAATGTTTTCCACCCAGTGGCCTATGATCTTCCTGCATTCAACATCATTGCTTACGTTGCATGAGTCTGAAGAAGAATTTATAGACTGGTGTTAGACATATGGACTACTATTGGAATTATGGACTTGATCGGGATTAGACTGGGATGTTTTCTTAATATAAAATTGCTCTTTGATATGAAGCTCTCTTATACTTATATGAATGTATCTGGATTTCTTTCTCTAGTCTACCCAAACTAACACACTGCTTCTATTTAACATTTCTGTAGACAAATTATTAACAAATATTCTTTGGAATGTAAGTTTACAAAATAAACTTAATCTACTTTTTTCCTTACAAATCTTCACCATGCCTCAGGAACAATTCTAAAAATACTATACCCTTAAAGTAAAGCTTGTAAAAACTTTGAAGATTAGTGTCCCACTTATGAAAAGACTGTTAGATGATGAATTATCTTTAAAATTCCTAAGAGTTGTTTTGAAATGTTTTTTAATCATATAACTCACTGATATGAACCTGATACTATTAGAGACTACTCCAGGCTTAATTCAAGGCTAATTGTGATATCTACCACATCATGGTATGAGAAATTATATGCACATAGCTGTGAATATCTGGAAGTCAACTATGAATAGTAATAACTGTGCTCATTTTGCTAAGTAAAATATTAGTTTTAATAATCATCTTTCCTATAAATTAAAATGAAAAGTGGACATAACAAAGGTCTTTGGGCACATTAACATTTACAAGAAGCTTAGATGTCCAGTTTTTAATGTTGAACAAGTTTTATAAATGACAAAATGCAAGAATCCTTTAGTTACCAATTCACCATTATTTACATTATATTAAACAGTAATTTGGAAATTAAATAATTGCTCTAGTTTTAATTCTGTAGTTTCCCAAATATAAATCTTTCATTTGCTAAGCTATAGATGGCTTGAGTTTAAAATGTAGCATCTATTAGTGCAGTAGATAGGTAGATGGTATGTAGGTAGATAGGTAAGTGGGTAGATGGGTATGTGTGGAGAAGATATTCTCCAACTTTAATGGAGAAGATATTCAGAACAGTATCCATAAGAGCACTGGAACATTACAGGGCTTCTTCCATCCTTTCCAAAACCTACACTGCTTTGAATTCGGGAAAATATTTTTCAGTACTTCTGGTTAATGTTGTAGGATATGGTAATAGGAAAAAGAGAAATTGACTACATAAATATTGAAAACTGGTTTTCATTTGCTCTAATACCTCAACAAGCTTATGAAATAAGTCCAGTTCTTCCTGGTACTAGAAGGAAAGGTCTACATGAAAGTGGGCTAATATTTATTTTTGGAGGATAAACTTCTAAAAGAGTCAGCAAGTCATTTTGGCAGTGTGGTAGAGAAGGTATTATATGACAGAAGGAAATATTTAATTTTACCCTAAATTTCCAGCCTTTCAAATGAGGCAGCTAATTTAACCTAAAAGTAATTTTTAACCTGCAAATACACAGGGCATACATCTCATCTGGAAAAATATATATGGAGTGGGTAAAGCTTATTTAAAGGCTCATATTTGAGCCTATTGCTCCAATGGGAAAATTGGGTGTTTGAATTTTCTGAGAAAACATACACTCAAAAATCCCATCCATGTTAGTACCTTGGGGCCAAGTATTCTAGTTTGTTGTGATCAAAAGAGGCATTAACATTATTAACTGCAATGGAATAGGCAATAATATTTTCTCAATGTTTTAAAGTTTGTTTTATAATCTACTATTCAATAACTATTGTAGAATTTCCTAGGCTATTGCATTTTTTTTCCCAATTCTTCTATGTAATAAACACCTGTATATACTTCAAATCCAACTACTTCTCTGATAGCCAGTTATATATCTTAGACTTCTTTTTATCTTAGACTAACCTGACAGCTCCTTACCATATACTTCTTGATTTTTTTCCTCAGGGACATCATGCCCTGGTGTGGACTATTCATGAAAATTTATTAACATCTGAAGCTCATTTGTGACTCTGAAGCCCAGGGAAAAAAAATGAACAGCACAGAGTAGTGGAACCCATGTACAATGCATTCCTTTTTTACCCCCACACAGAATGGGTAGTTTTGAGATGCATTACAGAGCATTTCAAGCTAATATTTAGTCAGTTAAGTTGTGAGATCCAGCAATTGCTACATGCCTGTCACACAGCACAATGTAGTAGAAAGAAAGCCTAAGAATACCTAATAGAAATCTTGAGTTTCATTGTTCTGTGGATTCTGTAACATGAAAAATAGATCACAGTATCTATATATGTACCTTATTTTAATCTTTATACCCTTTCTCCAAACCACGGGCACTTTTGCTTCCTAAACTAAACTATGTGATGATTTTTTAACAAAATTTTTCCAATAATATTTATTCACATTGGCAGAGCTCCATCAACCAGAGGAACACATCATAGTGAGGTCTGGAGGACAACAGAATAGTAAGTATACAGTACTTTGGGGCCACAACTTATTGAATTCCCCCAAAGTGTGAGATTCAAACCAAAGTTCAAAGTCGACCAGTTCTATTCCCTTGGCCTAGCAGTTTTCTGTTTCTTCACACACTAGGGAATTTCAACCTAGAGTCAAATTGCTACAGGTGAATTTGGGGTAGAGGCCAGCTCATTTGGTGAGGTTTCCACCAAGAGTCTTTCTGGTGTGGCCTATGAAGCATGAATTTTAAGATGTGCATATAAAGGGGGTGATACGTAGCTCGAGGATATGAGGCAAGCTCTCTAACTACTTCCTTACTTGGGGGAAAGAACCAAAAGATTATTTATGACTGGGGAGCAGAAACCTGCCTTCACCTTGGTGTCTGTCCTTATAGTAGTGGATTCATACCGTCATATTTGTCTCTGTGATTGACTGACTTCACTTAGCATGCTGGCTTACAGTTCATTCATATCATGAGGCATTTCACAGTTTTATCACTTTTTTCTTTCTTTATGGATGCATAGTGTCCCAGGGTTGTATGTACCAGAGGTTTTTTTCCCCCATTCTTCTATTGATAGACATTTGGGCTGTTTCTAGCTTCTTGCCATCGTAAACTGTGCTACAATGTGCATGGGAGTACATATCTTTTTTTCTGTTCTGTCTTATTTCTTTGGGGCATGTGCTCAGCAACGGTATTGTTTGAACATGTGGCATCCCTCATGTTTAGTTGCTTTACATAATGCCATAATGCTTTCCACAGAGGTTGTACATATTTCCAAGCCGGTCTGCACTGTAGAAGAGATCCCGTCTCTTCATACCTTCTCCAGAATTTGTTGCTCACTCTCTTTCCTTTTGAATTGTGCTACTGTTGTATGTGTAAGGTGATATATCATCGTTTTTTATTTGCATCACCTAGATGGCTATTTTGTAAGATATCTTACAAACTTTAGACATGTTGTCAGGGGGAAAAATAGTCCCAAGAACATCATGTTTGATAAAGTAGAGAGGCAGTGAAGGAGAAGTCCCTAAGGAGATGACTTGAATTAGAACAAAGAGCTCAAGCATAAGAAAAAGTGTGAGGACCCAGGGTCAGGCACTATTCTATTCTGTTGTGTATAGGGTCACTCTGGGTTCAAACCAACTCAATGGCTTCTTCACAGCAGACAGTTAGTAATCATGAGCTTTTCCTCATGAGCTTCTTAACTTGCTGAGTGTCTATTCATCTACTTTGTCCATCCTTTAGTTGAATGATTATGTTTTAATAATATTGTCCCAATATGCTCATTGCTCTGGGGTGTACATTTCTGTCTCTAATACATTGTGGGTTCATTTTTGTGCATGGAGTGAGGAAGAAATCCCGTTAAACTTTCTGTAGATGGACATCTAATTTTTCCAACACCACTAGTTGTATTGCAGTAGATAAATCTGCTGCACAAGACCTCTTTAGAGTATTAAGGAGCAAGAAGGTAACTTTGAGGACTAAGGTGTGCCTCATATTTTCAATTGTTTCAGATGTACATGAAAGTTGATATTGAATAAAAAGGGCTAAAGGATAGATGCATGTTCATTGTGGTGCTGGAGATGAAACATTGAAAGATTGCTAAAGACACAAACAAGTCTTTCTTGGAAGAAGTATGGCCTGTGTGCTGCTTAGAGGGAAGGATCATGAGACTTCATCTTACATACTTCGGACATGTTGCCAGGAGACAGGAGAAGCTTGGAACATCTTTTTGTGAATGAGGACACACTCAAAATAAATATGTATATACAAATCCACACATCCTTACACAATGTTCAGGGTCTGTCAAAGGAGCACAGAAACCACCTGAAAGAACTCCATGGGGAAAAAAATTCTAAATCTCCCACAGTTTGAGCCGCAAGCATCGAGCCTAATGGATTTAGAACCCAAAGTCTAAATTAAATAGCCACATGTCTGTAAATAAATAAATAAGGGAGAAAATAACCTCCCAGGCCAAAGAATTTCAAATAACGTATGCCCTTCAGAGTTTGGCTCGTAACTCTCAATGCTTCGGGAAGGACTGCTCTTCAAAGAACTAGTCTGGGAAGAGATGGGAAGATAAACTGGCAACACAAACCCTGGTACCAGCCACCTCGGGCAAGCAGGCAAGGGTAGCATTCGCGGCGCCCCCTGTTGGGATGTCAGGAGATGGCGCTTTGTTGCCCTGGCCTTCCTTCCAAGAGACCGCAACCCCAATCTGATCCACTACGTCACTGTGTAGACTCAAGCGCATCTGGCCCCCGCTTTGGAATTTTCAATCTGTTTCTACACCTGCGAAAGTTTGAGAAAAATTAGGAAGATTGAAGACACGATGCATTTCAATGATGGTTTTGGTTAAGATTATAAGTTATAAGTTACAATTAAATGAAAAGTTACGATCTTATAACTTAAGATCATAAGATTATACATTATAAGCATAAGTGATAATCTCCTGCCAGAAGACTAAACAAATCTGTCTTGGAAGGACAGTTGAATTCTCTTTTTTTTTTTAATTTATTTTTTTAATTTTATTGGGGGCTCTTACAGCTACTACAACATTCAGTACATCATTTGTATCAAGCACATTGGCACACATATTTCCACATACATTTCCCAATATTTTCCACCTGAGCCTTTGATACAAGCCCCTTTTAAAAAAACCCTCCCCTTTCCCTCCCCCCCCCTTTTTAAAAAAAATTGATCATTTTATTGGGGGGCCCCTACAACTCCCATCACAATCCCCAACAACATCAGTTGTATTCAGGCCACTTTTACACACCCATTGCCATCATCACTCTCAAAACATTCTCCCTCCCTCCAGGCCCCCATTATCTGCTCCCTATATAACCCTTCCTCCCCCACTTCCCCTTGAACCCTTAGTAATTTACAAATTATTTTTTCATCCTGTACACTGTACAATGTGTCCCAACACTCACTTCCCTGTTGTCCATGCCCCAGAGAGGAGGCTACGTGTAGATCCCTGAAGTTGGCTCTCCCTCTCCATTCCTCCATCCCTCCACCCTCCCGGTATTACCACTCCCATCACTAGTCTTGATGGATCATCTATCCTAAGTTTCCTATGTTTCCAGTTTCACTGTACATCTCCTGGTCTAGCTGGATTTATGTAGTAGAATTGGGGTCATGATAGTGGGTGGGAGGCAGCATGGGAACTAGAGGAAGGTTGCATATTTCATAGCTCCTACCTTATATCTTAACTGACTCATCTCCTCCTTGTAATCCCTCTGCAAAAGATGTCACTTCACCTATTGATGGGCTTTGGGTCCCCAATCTGTACTTCCCCTCATTAATAATAATACAATTTTAGCTTATTGATGCCTGACACCGGATCCCTTCACCACCTCATGATCACACAGGCTGGTGTGCTGGTGGGCTTTATTGCTTCTGAGCTGAATGGCCGCTTGTTTACTCAAGTCTTTAAGTCCTCTAAAAGATATAGCATCTTGAATTCTCTTTAAAAGCTACTTTGTCTCATGTACTTTGGACCGGTTATCAGTGGCAACCACTCCCTAAAGAAAGACTTCGTGCTTGCTAATATAGAGAGTCAAGACAGAAGAGGAGCCATCTCAAGGAGATAGTTTGACACAGTGACTGCAACGTGTGCCCAAACATGATAACAGTTGTGAGGTGGTACAGGACCAGGCAATGTTTTAGTCTGTTGTACCTAGAATGATCATGAATCAGAACTCCCTGGAAAGCACCTAATAGAAGCCATCATGACTAAACCACTGCTATGGAGTCCGTTTAGATTTGAAGAGACCCCACATTGAGTTTCTGAGGCTTTAAATCTTTAAGGCAGAAGAGAGTCCTCTTGTAAAGAGGAAAGTAGGCTTGAACGACTAATTTTGCAGTTGGCAGTCCAACACTTCTATGACATCACCACCCATGACAAAAGCACACTAGGGTAGCTACCAGGAACTGGAAGAAACAAGGGGCAAATTAACCCCTAGGATCCTGAGAAGGAATGTGGCAGTACCAGATTTCATTTTGAATTTCTGGTTTCCAGAACTCTGAGACAGCAAATGTCTGTTTTTCAAAGCCAAAGTTGCATGGTGATTTGTTATAGAAGCCTTGGGTCATCAATATGGCATGAATATATGGCTGACTCTGATGATCCAAGTGTGTCACACCTGTTGATATCTCCTCTGTTACTTCTGCAACTTTTAACTTTAAAAAGACAAAAAATGTCTTATACGAGGAAACATGAATAGCCTCATTTTTAGGGAAATCGCCATACATTTTACATCAAAACAGTGGGCAATGTGAAATTATCAATCCTCATGTGATTCAGAGGATTCAAAATTTACAAAAAGTTACATCTAATGAATTGAATCATAGGAAACGATGGAAATCTTGACTTCTAAAGACAAAATAAAAACAATGAAGTTCTGCTGCGGACCATAAACTTGGGGGTTCCCACATACCCAGTCAAACCAAGGGAGAAAGTAAGTGGGAATCTCCCCCGCACAGGTTACAGCCTAGAATCCCCTAGGAAGCTGTCATCCACAGTCATGCGAGGTTGCCATAAGTGGAAATGAAATTGACAGCCCTCAACCAATACAAAAGTAACAATATTTGGTTAGTAAAAATACATGATTTCTTATACATTTCCAATGTCTTCCTATAATTCAAGCATGGGAATTTCTTTAGCCATTTAAGACTAGGATATTCATATAATCAGTAAAAAAGTCTTGCTATCAAGTCAGGAAGGTTATTGTGGTGGTTACAAAATTTGATGTGAACTTGAAGATATAATAAAAGAGTAGGAGTGGAGTCTGGCCTGTCAATTAGGTCAAGATCGGATGGTGACTCCTTGTGGGTGCGGCTTTCTCATAAGGGCTGGGATGTTTTCCTGATATATGAAGATCCTAGATGTAAAGTTCTTTTTCATATATATATATATATATATATATATATATATGAATGTCACTGGATTTGTTTCTTTGGTCAACTTGGATAACACAATTTTCGATAAACATAAAGAATTGTCTATAGTTCAGCATAAATCCTTTATCAACACATAAGAAATAAGACTAAAACCACTAATGGAAAACATAAACACATTTGCAAAGAAAATAAATCACTGTTTTATGTTCTACTAGTAATGAGTTTCAATGGCCAATATAAAGTTAAAAATATTCAGCACATAGATCTTTAACCTTTGCCTAGAATCTTTGACGTTGACAATCATGTCATTTGTAGATACCTCCATTTTACTCGCATTTCATCAATTGATGTCAAAGAAATAGATCAAATTATATTTATTTACCATTTATCATGTATCCTCTTCTCTGCCCAGCCATTACCAAAGGAGTGGTTTTCACTGTTTAGTCTCTAGTTAAGATGGGATGCAAGATTTAAAATCCCCAGACAAGTTCTTTGTTGTTGTTATATTAGATATTTCCATATTGTTCTTTTTCAACAGTTTATTTACATTTTATTGTTGATGAGAATATGTATACAGACAAGTTTTTTAATGCACTCTGTTTATCCCACTGGTAAAATTACAGCTTGTGGTTTCCAAAAAAGTCTTTGAGTGTTCATTTATATGTAGATATATAATCTTTAACCAGGGAAGATTTGATAGTGTGCATTGAAGAACTAGTTCTCAACACTTTTCTAAACAAAACCCAGGAACTTAAGAGGTAGTAAATTTATATCAATAGGGAAGGAATACTTCTGAGGAGAAAGTGATAATGATTGTGAAACTTGAAGAATGTAATCAACATCTGAATAGTGCATGTAGAGACTGATGAATTGTGTATGTTTTGTGTTGTATAGTCCCAACTAGAAGAATGTAAAAAAATACAATATAGTATTTGTATTTGTTACTATTTTAAATTAGATTATTTTCTCTGACTTCTTAATTGTGATAAAACTATTGACCAAAGAACAAAAAATATGACTTGCAGTAGCTTCATAGTTAAATAAACCATCACCACCAAAAAAAAGAAAAGAAAGAAAACTCCGAAACCTCACTGCCTTCAAGGGTATGCCAACTCATAGGGACCTTATTGAACAAATGGAACTCCTCCTGTGAGAGTCTAAGACTATTTCTGTGAGGGAGTAGAAAGCTCCGTCTTTCTTTCTTGGAGATACTCGTGGTTCCTAACTGCTGACTTGCTGGTCATAGTCCAAAACATAACCATTAAGCACCAAAGCTCCTAGTTAAAGACAAAACAGCAAATCCACTTTTTAATTCATCTGAAACCAACTGTAAATATGCAGCCAATAGGATTGGAACTGAAGATAACACTAAAGATCAAACATATCTCAATGTGATTTTCCTTAATTTTGTGTACAAACAGAATATAATTCAAATCTTCTACCAAACTCTTCCTTCCAGTTTACTTCTACAGGAAATAATAACATTTTGTCCCCTTTCAAACTAATATTAGAATTCCTTCTTTAGACCAAAATCTCTCAAATACACTGGAATTGCTCTCTATTTCAAAATCCAATGTTCATCTTTTTTACTTTTCAGTTATGTGGTAAAATAAAGTTATTAACAATAAGAATAACCAGAGTCTTTGGGTCTTTTTCTGAATTGTTAAGTAACTGACTTACTAAATTAACGAAATAATAATGCTGTGGTAATTGTATAATAAGTTGTCAATTTGAGACTTAAGAGTAAAGGGGTAGAGTTTAGCCTATCAATCATGTCACAGTTTGATGACTTCATTTAAAGGAGCTAAGGAGATAAATAGCTCATTGGAGGTTGGTTACACACACACTCCTTTGAAGACATTGCAGCTGACAAGACATAGAGTTACATTAGTGCCCTGAGCTGCAGAAGTCACACGGAGACCCCCACCAGTACTGAGATACTTACAATGTCGCTGGATACAAGAGACTTCCAACCCATTGTCCTCTGATCTTCCTACATTCAGCATCATTGCATGCTTCATGAGTCTGAAGAGGACTTTCTAGATCGGTATTGAACAAATGGACTAATATCAGACTTATGGACTGATCTGGACAGGGCTGGGATATCTTCTCAACATTCAACTGATCTTGTATAGAAAGTTCTTTCTCACACATATGAGTGTCTATAAATTTATTTCTCTAGCTTCCCCAGACTAACACAAACATCAACTTTAGGTTTCTTTAAATCAAAATTTCACTTTAAATCAAGACATTTTTCTCCAATCGAAAGGCACTTGCAAACATAATGAGCACAACGTGTTTTGAGTCAAATACCGGTAGTTTCTTCAGGGAAGCAGAAAAGAAGAATATATCTCACTAAAAATGAGCCTTTGTGACCTCAATTCCACATACACAGAACTGCAATTATCATGCATACATTTTACATAAGGTAATTTCTAGGATCAAGGATGTATTTTTCAAATGTTTGCTGCATATTCATCCCTTCGGGTAAAAAATTTCCAGTTTAAAATTGAGAGATATCAGATGTGCTAGTCCAGGTTAACTAGAGAAACAAATTCAGTGACACTCATGTATGTAAAAGAATGACTATGTATTAAGAAAGCATTCCAGCTCATTCCAGACCAAGTCCACAAGTCCAATATTAGTCTATACGTCCGATATTAGTTCACAAGTCCAATACAAGTCCATAATTTCCTCTTCACACTCACATAGCCACTCTCAATGATTCCAATGCAGGAAGATAACAAGTCAATTAGTGAAAAGTCTTGTGGATCCAGTGAAGGTTGACACATCTCCAGGGCACCGAATGCCATCAGTGTAGCTCCGTGTGGCATTTCAACAGGAAGGTGACAGAGAGAGGAAGTTCCCAGAATCCTCATGAGAAGGCCATGTCCACAAGGAGGCATCATCAGGCTCTGACCTGATTGACAGGCTACATTCCACCCCTTCACTCTTAAAATCCTGAAGTTGACAAGAGACTATGTAGCTACCACACCAGATAATATTTGCAATTCTTGAAGAATCAAAATGTACATTAACAGAAGCTGTTAGATATAGTTTGTTTTTTTAGATATAGTTTTAAAGAGAAAAGTATTAATTCAATTTAAATCAAAAATCTGTGTGAGTGTGCATGTATGTATGTGTCTATGTATAATTTTCTGCATGTATGCATTATGTAAAACTGTTTATTAACACACTGTGGATTGATCCTGAGTTTATCCGATCTTAAGTGGTCACTTGCAGATGGGTTTGGGATCTTCACTACTTCCCTACTCCTTCACATTGATTTGGTTGTTTGATTTTTAACTTCTTGATTTTAAAATATCCAGTCTTTAATGTGTTAATATCCATGGAATTGGAGTTTATACACTGTTATGATTTCCCCTGTGTATAAGATTATAAACAACTTATGACAGTATAAGTCTAGAAATGCACCTTTGACATTTATGATGAATGAAATGCACATTAATGCCAACATCCTTAATGGGTAAAGCCAGTAGGGAAGCCTAGATGAAGCTTCTAGAAAACCTGGAAAGAGAATTAAGAAAGTGGGCATTGGGATTGAGCAGAAGATTCTGCAAATCGAAAACAGCTTAGAAAGAAGTTGAAGATGGAATTGCCAATAAAAATGATCAGCAGCTTCACAAGATCTTCCAGAAAAATAGCCCAACTACTTCCCTAAAAGAAATAAATTACCCTCTGAAAGGAACTTTCATATTTACCATAAATTGATAATGAACATTGTATGTATGAGACTTCATTATAATGGGTTTTAAATATTTGTTTCTGAGTTTATTGCATTTAAAGCTCAAAGAGTAACTTAAATTATGAGAGGGCTTCTAAAAGTTCATAGGAAATGTGTATTCCCCATGTGAAAGGTGACAAAATCTATGGGGCTATTTGAAAATGTTTTAAAGCAAGATTAACTCACACTTCTTAAAACATGTCTCAATAGGATCTAGTTTGAGGAATTAAAAGGGATAAGACATCAGTTTGAAAAGATTCCCTAACATAACAACGTGAATTCTGCTAAAACTAAAGCAAGCAAAGTAGAGTGGAAAAAGGGTGAAGCCATTGACAATTTATAAAAATTAATGGGGAACATGCCCCTCAAATCACCAGCTTACAAATGCTAATTGAAAAGAACCAACAATGATAGCAGTAATAATATGTAATACTATAGACATCTCAATTCGTTCAACTTAAACAATTCTAAGTGAAAAAATAAAAAGTGAATTCAAAATTATAAGGCATCTCCCCCAAATAATTGTAATAGGAGATGAAATATGTCCTTACCTATATGAACCCAAAGACAAAACACAGTCAAAGGAATGACTCCCGAGAGGTGGAAGTGGTCCAGTCAAAGCAAATTTACACCAGTCAAGAGCAAAAGAAATGGCAGCAGGCATTTTGCTTGAGTGCCTGGAGGCCCAAAGGATGGAAACATCTGCTTATTATGAGAGTGTTTTAGTCTATTAGCCAAAACCTTAGGAGAAAAATGTCCAGGAAACCTTCACCAGAGTCATTCATTATAGCCTAGCCCTCGGGCTCATTCATGCCTCTCATCAAACAAGGCCAGTTTTTTGAGAGTTTTGATGTGAAGTCATTAAGCATTCGACTTGGCTCCTTTTGACTTCTTGTTTCTTTTTAGAAAACCTTTAAAGAGCACCTATCTTTCTTTTGTTACAAAGGTAAAAAAAGATTATATTGACATGGTTAAGTTTCTGGGATCCTCAGTTTTTTTAAGAGAAATCCTTAAACAGTTCTTGATCTTGATGGAGCGCATATTGAGACATGAAATGTATGTGTTTTATTCCATGTTAGACATAGTTCATTTTCCATGATTTTTATGATGTCCTGTAGTACTAAGACATAAAAGTAAATCAAGAAAACAATCGATTACCAGGCAATGTTTTGTCCTGTCACACATTTTTTTGCTATGAGTACCTAGCAATAACCAGAAACAAATAATCTGTAAGTCCATACATTAGAACTACTGTGGGAGCAAGCTAGTGTTTGTTTCCTTTCTCAGCAAGAAATAAAACCTCCAGGCTTCCGTATAAACAGGGGACTATATGAAACCTCCTCAAATGAATGCGATTAGATTCCATCAGCAATTTGGATCCATAGATATCCTCTCAAATGATCATCCACTCTCTCTCTTCACTCCATTGTTAGCTGAAATCTCAGGATGTCACAGAGGACTATATGCCTCTAAACATTGGTGGAAAGTGGAATATGGAAAGTGGATTTTGGAAAGTGAATATGGCAGATGCATTTAGATTAAAATGTAACACCTCACAATTTGATCTCCCTTTTCAAGCACTTTAAAGTTGCTCCAGATTTTAATATTTGCTGCTTTCTTTTCTTACTCTATCTCACTGGAAGCTCTACAGATGTAATAACAACCCATATCTCAATTAGATCAAGCATGACTGTTCAGTTGTTGCCACCATCATTTTCAAAACATTTTCTTTTTTTTCCCTCTTTGGTATCAGTTCCTATTTATCCCCAACCTATCCCACCCTACCCTTCACAAGAAGCCTTGTTATTATATTAAATATTATTGTTGTTGCTTTTTCTATCCCCAGCGCTATTTCTTACACCATCCAATGTATCTTTTCACCTGCCATCTGGTTATTTGTTCCCCTGTGGTGGGGTTACAGTCATCAGTGCTATCAGTTCTCCCTTCATTCCCATCTCCTCCTCTCTTTCTATACCCTCAGGGAATAATTATTGTCATTAAAATTCTCAAAAAAATTTATCTATCTTGGATGTCAGGCATCAAACAATATTAATTATACATGTGAACATATGCAGGTCTAACAGGATTAATGGGGTGAAACTAAAACCATAATGATAGGAGGAGAAAATATTAAAGAACTAGAGGATTGTTGAGTTTATCAGTGTGCTCACCATGGATGTATCCTGCCTTTCGTGTGGCCCTTCTGTGAGGGACTGTCCCACTAGGTTACAGGTGGCCTTGGAATCTCTACTTTGCCATGCTCCTTCACATCAATTTGGTTTCTTGTTTTTGAACTTCTGTTTCCTATTCACATTGAAACCTAGTGATCACATATGTGCTTATTACATGTGAACATTGTTGCTTCCCTGGTAGGTGGCCACTTGTTTAATTTCAAGCCTTCAAGATTCCGGGTACCCTATATCTTTTAATAGCCAGGCACCATCAGCTTTCTTCGTCACACTTGCTTATGCACCCATTTTTGCCTTCAGCGATCCTATCAGGAAGGTGAGTGTGCTAGTCCAAGTAGACTCAAGAAACAAATCCAGAGAGACTCGTATGTGTATAAGAAGTAACTTTGTACAAAAGAGTAATTGTTGACTATGTATTGATTGTCATGGGAGTGGTATGAGCCTCCAATAAAATGATTTTTGAAAAAAGGAGAAGGAGAAAAAAGGAGCTTATACCAAGGGCTCAAGTAGAAAATATTTGGAAATTAATATGGCAACATGTGTATAAATATGCTTGATACAAATGATGAATGGAATGTTATAAGAGCTTTAAGAACCCCCCAATAAAATCATGGGGGAAAAAAGAGTAATTGTATATTGTGGCAGTCACCTAATCTGGTGTCAATTTGAGGATTAAGAGTGTAGGGGTGGAGTCTACCTACCCTGTTAATCTGGAGATAGCCAATGAGATCTCTGTGTGGGCATGTCTGAGAATTTTGGCTAAACTCCACGCCTTCACTCTTTATAGTCTCAAGTTGACACCAGTTGTGTAACTGCCACAGAGAATATCATACATTGTCACATTATTAGAACAAATTGTTCTTGTACTGAGGTAAGATTAAAATAGGTGTCCAAACTCCATCTGCCTTGATATGTGTGTATATGTATGTATGTATGTATATATACACCTTTTTTTTTATATACACCTTAATATATTTACAAATTTAAGTGTATACACAGCTCTCTCTATAATTTTGACTTTCTTGTTCTTTCCCCTATTTCTTTCCTCCTCCCCCACTACTGTATTTACCCATCATTTGCCTCTCAGAAATTCCTCTCAGAAACATTTCAATCGATCATAGAGGACCTGGGACATCATCCACTCCCCACCTTTACTTTCAGGTCCTTGCTCTTCTCCTGTTCCTGTCATTATTGACTTATTGTTCCCTGTCCCTCGCCTTCACCTCTTCCATGCTCCCACCCCCAACAACTTTCGGCCCCATTGCCAGCTCCTTGAAATGGATTTTCCTCTCTTATATAGACAGACACCAAAAGAGAATAGTTCCATGTCTAAGTACTCCCTGACTCCAAATAGTGAGGAGGCCCTGATAAAACCCATCAGTCCATTCTCTTTTCTTTTGGGGTATCAATCTCTTAGGACCCACTCACTGAACAGCACTTACTTTTAGCCCTCAGCGTTCATGTTCGATGGGCACATCTTCTGCAAGACCCTATTGCTTTCCTGCAATCAAGTTTGGGGCAGTCTAGTGATCTACCCCCTACCACGTTATTTCATTAACTCTTAGAGAAGCCCCCATGTGAATATTCCCCGACCAGTTCAGATGGAGTGGCAAATGCATGCTCTGAGCCAGATGTCTGCTACTGAGATTCCTCAGAGACTTGGCGTCATGGTTCCCATTGTGGGTCTGTTGCACTCCCCTCTTGGTTCCCCCTGCACTGTGTGAGCCGCTCATGCCAGCAATTGTCCTGAACGGTATCTTCAGTGTTGTCTTCTGTAGCATTGCCATTTAGATAAAATGTCATGTCTCCAGCTGGAGCCAGCTCTTCAGTTATCGCTGTGGAGGAGCTACTTTGATCAGGAAAATTGACCTCAAGGCTTGTAGGCTCAAAATGAGCACTTCTTGTTCTCCCTTTGCTGTGGAGCCATAAATAATCATCTCTTTTGCGGTGTATTAGTGTCTGGTTACCACATTTGCCATCTTTTTTCTTCCCCCACACCTCTGTGACCCATAAAGCCATATTGGGAGAGGGGGTGGGGGTGGGGGTAAACCAGGGGGGAAAGATATCTTTCTGCACCTATGCTATCTGCCTCTTTTTAATCTCCCCGCCCTTCTTCTTCTTCTTCTTCTTCTTCTTCTTCTTCTTCTTCTTCTTCTTCTTCTATGATGTATCATCATTATATTTAATCTGGCTCTTGCCATAGTATCTGGTCCTAAGCTTGGGAACCGTGTGATATATACATTTCCACTCTGCCCATTCTGTTTGAACTTCCTCAGTAGACTCATGTTGTGCTTGTCCTTTTGCGCTTGACTGACATTGCTCAGCTGAATATCCCCCAACTGCTTCCACGGGGTGCCTCATCCTTTCTTCACTGATTTTTAGGGATACATAGTACGCCGTTGCTTGTGTATATAAGACTGCTTTAATCCATTCATCGATTGATGAAAATTTGGACTGTTCCCAATTCTTTTCCATGGCAAACCACATAGCAATGAACAGTGGAGAGCAGATGTCGGGCCTCAGCCTGTTTCCTATTTCTTCTGGGTACATGCCTAGTACTGGAATTGCTGGATCATAAGTTAATTTGATTTCCATCTGTTTTAGGTATCGCCAAATCCACAGTGACTGCAAGTCTCTACAAGACCACCAGCAGTGATTGAGATTTCCTACCTCGCCACCACTGTTCCAACATTTGTTGCTTTCTATTTTCTTGAATTGGGTTTTCCTTATGGGTGTTAGGTAGTATCACATGGCTGTTTTGATTTGCATTCCCTAGATGGCTAGTTATCAAGAAGTTTCTCATATGTTTTTATTGGTCATTCGTGTTTCCTCCTTTGTGAATCTTCTGTTAAGATCTTTTGCTCACCTCCTCAGTGGAAAATTCATTTGTTTTCTTATTGTAAAGTTGTAGGGTTCTGTAGGTTTAGAAATAAGACCCTTGCCTGACATGACATTAAAATTATTTTTTTTAATCTATCTTTTCTCAGTCTGTGGGGTTTCTCATTACTCTCTTAATGAAGTCGTTCAATGCACGCAGTTTTATCTTTAGTATATTCCACACATCCACATCTAGGTTCTCTTCCTTTGGGTGTGCAGCCTTCATTTTTGCTGAGAGCCCATATATTCTTTTTTTTTTAATTCATTTTATTGGGGACTCATACAGCACTCATCATAATGTATACATACATACATACATACATACGTTGTGTCAGTAGTTACATCTTTTCTGGGATGGGGTGGGGTTTTTTTTGAGCCCATATATTCTTGCATTAAGATTGTACACTTTGTCCCTGGGTTTTGTTGATGAGCCTGATAATTTGTGGTTTTACCTCAAGATCTCGGATCCACCTTGAAGTTGCTCCTGTGTGTGGTGTGAGGTAAAGGTCTTGGTTCATTCTGCTGCAGGTTGACATCTAGCACCATTTGTTAGGAAGGCAAACTGCTTCCCATTTAATCTGGGGGAGGGGGACTTCTCATCAAAGAATAGCTGTCTGCATTTTGTTGTTTTTATTTATGGATCTTCTGTCCTTATCTATTGGTCTGAGTGTCTATCATTATATGGGTACCATGCTGTTTTGACAACTGTGGTTGTGTAATCTGTTTTAGATAATTCAAGTCCTCTCTTTCCCCTTATTCTTCTTTTTGAGGAGTTCTTTAATAATTCTTGGTTTCTTCCCTTTCCATATGGAATTGTCAATCAGCTTTTCCATCTCTTTGAGAAATGATGCTGGTATTTATATCGGGATATTGAGTCTACCAGTGTACAAACATGAGATATTTTTTCACTTGTGAAGGTCTCTTTGTTTGCTTGTAACACTGTTTTATAGTTTTCCTCATACAGATCTTTTTGCTGTTGTTGTAGGTATATCCCTAAATACTTCTGCTTGGCAAATTGTGAAGGTTACTATCTTTTGGATCTCTGTTTTTATGTCATCCCATCAGTTGTAGATAGCAATCCAATTGATTTATGCTTGCCGATCTTGTATCCTGCCACTGAACCATATTTCTCTATCACTTCTAGTACTACTACTGTGGAGTCTTTGAGATTCTTAACATATACAATTAAATCATCTGCAAATGATGAAAATTCCATTTCTTCTTTCCTCAGACTTACCCATTTGATATCCTTCTGTTGCCTTACTAGCGAGGACTTTGAGTACTACATTGAATAAAAGCGGGGACAAGGGACATCCTTATTTGCTTCCCTCTTCAGTGGGAATATTTCAACTTTGCTCTGCTGATTGCAAAGCTGGAGGTCGGGTTTTCATATATAGCTTTTATTATAATAAGCTATTTTCTTTGCAGTCTTATCTTCTCGAGTGTCTTAATTAGGTATGGGTGCTGAATATTGTTGAATGTTTTTTCCGTATCTAATGAATTATCATGTGGACCTTGTCCTTTTTCTTTTCAATGTGGCAGATGACGTTGATAGATTTTTGAATGCTGAACCAACCCTGCCTCCCTGGTATGAATCCCAATTGGTCATGATGAATTATTATCTTTATATGCTTCCATATTCCATTGGCCAAGATTTTGTTAAGGATTTTTGCATCTATCTTCACTAGAAATATCTTGTTTGATCCTTGTTCAATTTTGGTATCAGAGTTACACTAGCTTCATGCAATGTGTTTGAGAATCTACCACCCTTTCATATGTTCTGGAAGAGCGTGTGTAGAATTAGTCTGTTTCATAGAGTTTAGTCCGATTAAAATTGGGGGATATATATTTGGTTGCCCTAGGTAAACTATGGTTAAAAGTAGTTTTCACACTTCTATAATAGGTTAAATATTGGTTAAACAATTAAAAAGCATGTTAAACAAAATGTTAACAGTTCAAAACCACCAGCCACTCTGAAAGGGTTACTTCCTATAAAGAGTTACAGTCTCAGAGACCCACAGGTGCCATTGGAACCTGTCTTACAGGATTGCCAGGAATCAGAGTTGTCTCAATGGAGGTGAGTTTATTTTATTTATTGTTTCATAATAGACCGTCATTTCATAAGCACACCAGAGACATTGATGCCAAGTTCGTTGAGGTTAATTTCTTTCTGTCCTTCGCTCCAGTTGAGCTAAATTTATCCTGTACTTCTATTCTCCCATCAGCTTGGAGCTCTGTGACAAGCTCAGTGAGTAAAGGGGGAGTTTGTGGGATCAATTCATCCCTGCAGTTCATAAACTAATGCATCTGGACAGCGCAAAGGGCCTCCTGCTTAAGGAAACTATATTCTACACTATCACTACAAGGTGAACATTTTCTTTAAAATTATAAATGTATAGAAACAGAGATAACAAGTCAGCAGCTGTCATTGAGTTGATTCAAACTCACAGCAACTCCATGTCTATCAGAGTTGATCTCACCTCTGCAGAGTTGCCAATGGCAACCAGCCAAGGGCTGGTTGCTGCTATTGTTTTTACTGCAGTAGATTCTCAGGCCTTGACACAGCCTCCTCCAGGTAGATTCACATCATCATCTTTTCAGTTACCTCAGAGCATGTTAACCCTTTGCACCACCCCAAAACGCCTAAGAATGTTTATCTCCATTTAATTTGTTAGCCCCCTTAAACAACGGCATCCATTCTGTTCTCACCGAGACAGACCTTCCAAGCAAGATGATGGCAGTGAAAAAAAAAAAAAGAAAAAAACTGAAGCATCCAATTCTTAAAATGATACTTGGCAAGGTTGAACATGTACAAAGATGCCCAGGGCTGGGCATCTGGCTTGCATGACTCAAAAAGCCTTTTTTTACATATGATTTTTAGACTCGGTAGGGCTCCAGGATCCCAGAGAACAGAAGAAAAAGCTCTCTGGTTCAGGAGACCAAATTCTGACGGGATCCACATTACCTTACTGATGTTCAAGAAAAGGGTAAAAGATGGCTTCAAATAATTTCAATAGTTGAAATGAGGACTCCTGCTCTTTCTAAGGATAGTAATATCTAACACCTCTTTTGCACTTCGTGGCTACAAAAGTTGCCAAGCGAGTTTTTTTTTTCAGTGCCATTATATCATGCTGTCTGCTTTGCAAAGAACTGGATTCACCCATCTGATTCATCCCATGCCAGTTGCTGACGCTACAATCCCACAGAAAATGACTAAAATTTAACACATTTTTAACACAAAGATTTACCACTGAGCAACATTCATCATCTCTCAATATGCATATTTTTTAGTCTTTTATAGAAAACAGTCCTCAGAGTCTCACAATAAAGGCCAGGAAGAGAGTATTCTTTGCAATGTCCAAGTTTGTGAGATTTTGGCTAGGATGGAAGAAGAAGGTATTACACTAAGAGAGAGAAATTGAGGTGTAGCATTTTCATTTCTTCACAAGTTAAATACAAGAGGCTGTTTCCATTGGAAACTGTGACAAATGCTAACCTGAATTTCCTGTGTTACTTTTAAGTTGCTTGGAATTGGCTTTATGTGCATACATATCTTAGGTGTAGACTGTATTAGGCACAAATTATGAGCTAGATCCAAATAGTGGAGCTTGGATATCTTTTCATAAAATTAAACCACTACAAAATAGAGAACCTGAAACTAAAATCCTTTTTTCCCTTTGCTTTTTCATCAACCAGAAAGCAATGAAAAAGAATATGAAATGAAAACATTCTTCCTCTTTTGGAATTTTAAAAGTAGCTAGATTAGAGCTAGGTAGGAAGCATATGTTTCAAAGTGCATAAATGTCTTGGACTTAAGACCCAATGTCCATTTCCAAAACACTTTCCATCTGCTTCTATGCATATGCTGTTTTGGAATCAAACTGTGATAGTCATGGCCTTCAGTACGCCTCATTGTCCAGTAGGAGATACAAATCTTTGTCAATCTCAAGCCAGGGTGACCTCTTTGTGCTTTGAAATTTAGTTGATGCAAAATGACCTTACCTTACTTCTTTCTGCAAAAATGAAATCAATAATAACAGCAGTTCAAGATTGTTTGAAGAACTAAATCAGACAATCTAAGGAAAGTTATAAAGTATCAGTGAATCTGAGTAGACTAGAGAAATCAATAAACACGCATATGTAAATAAGAGATTTTTGTATGAAGAATAACTGTACAGTAAGAAAACATCTCATCCCAGTCCAGATCAAGTCTATAAGTCCGATATTAGGCCAAATGTCCAACAGCAATCTACAACATCCTCTTTAGACTCATTTAACACATGCTAGGATGCCAAAGGCAGAATGATCACAAGCCAGAGGGTAGAGAAAAGCATCTCAGCGCTGGCAGGAGTCTCCATGTGGCTTCTCTAGGTCCAGGTTTCTTGCTGCATCAGGGGAAGTTCACATGGCTTCTCCTCAGGGATATCTCTCTTGGGGAGCCAGCCTGGTCAGTCGAGTCTCTCAGACAGCGAGTGTTGTCACTAGAAAGTCTCCAAGTGAGTAAGCAAAGAGAGAGATAGTATCTCCTGTTTCCAAGAAGGAAGGACCACATTTCCCAGAATTCTCAGAGGAGAAGGCCACATTGGTCTCATTGGCTGAGGTCTCATTGGCTATCTCCAGATTGACAGGCTAGACTCCACCCCTACACCCTTAATCCTCAAATTGACACCAGATTAAGTGGCTGCCATGATTTCCATCCAAAATTGTCATTTCTTTTCTTGTTTAACACATATGCAACAAATTGTTACAAATGGTGAAATGGAATGATTTTGCCTGCTTTACAAACTACAGACTGGGTCTATCCTTTTATATCCATTTCCACTGCTAAATTTCAGATCTTGGTCTTTGTCATAGTATTCTTGCTCCAAATGTCCCTCAGAAGCATTGAAAATTCCGTTGCTTATTGTCATCCCCAAGGCAACAGCCCACACCACTTCAGTTTGCACTCAGTCTTCCATCCAGAACATTTCCATGCTACATATTACAAACACATCACCAACATTTCTTGGAAGCTCCGGTTTATTGTGACGGATTCCCAAAGTTGTTCACATGGCCTAAGTGATTCTTAACATCATCTATAGATGGAAGTCCTAAACTCTTCAGCTACCAGACATTCTGGGAATTGTTTAAATTCTCAGACCTTCCAGGATTTTCCATTCACTTATAGAACACTAATGAATACACCATCCAATGCCATTCCCTAAAATATCTGTCTGTGTTAGTCAAGCTTGACAAGAGAAACAAATTCATAAAGACTCATATGTGTATAAGAAAGAATTTTTTTTTTTGGGGGGGGGGAGGCATCACTGCCCTCTGGTGGTCGTGGGAGCTACCCTGTGCTGTTCCTGAGAGCCGCCGCTGGATTTGAACCGCCAAGCCTGCGTGCCACAGTCCCGCACTCAACCACTTACACTACCGGGGCTCAGTCCAAAGAAAGAATTTTTATAGCAAAGAATAAATGTACATTAAGAAAGCAGCCCAGCTCAGTCCACATCAAGTCCATAAATCTGATATTAGCCATTCTGTCCAATACCAGTCTATAATTTGCTCTTAAGACTCAAGAAATACATGCAATGACACAGAATACAGGAAGCTCACAGGCCAGTGGGTAAAAAGTCTTGTGCATCGAGTGGCAGTGAAAGCCTCTCAGCGTTGGTGTGGGTAGCCATGTGGCTCCTCCAACTTCCGGACTCTGGTTCCATCAGAGTGTTTCCATGAGAGTGGCCATGTTGCCTGCCTCCAGGAAAGAAGAGAGGAGTTCCCAGGATCCTCAGGAGAAGACCATGACCACATGGAGGCCTCATTGGCTATGGTCTGATTGACAGGCTAGATTCCACCCCTTTGCAAGTTAACAGGAGATTATGTAACTGCCACCGTGTCATATTCTGAGTATTTCCTCACATCAATAAAAGCAAGAGCATATTATCTAAAAATGTTGTTTTATATCATGAACTGAAGAGAGGTATGAATCAGCATTAAACCTGGTGGTTTTGCATCTCTCAATGGAAATGTTCATAGCTATAGTAACTATGAGGAGGCCTGGTGCCATATAGATCAGGCTTTGCCTCTAATCAAAAGGCCAGCATTTTGATCCTACCAGCTGCTTTATAAAGTTTTACAACTTTAGAAGCCTGTGGGGAACTATTATCCATTTCTATAAAGCTTCTGAGGGTTGGAATTGATTTGCAACAGTAGCTTTCTGTTTGTTTCCATGTATAGGCACTAAGCATTCGACCTCTGTCTTTCTGTACCTAAATCATTATAAAGACCACAAAATACTTATAAGCAATTTCAATTGTCAAAATGTTTTCTTTTCCTTTTATGTACATCATCTTCCTCAAAATAACTCTATTCATTTCCTAAGGCTGCAGTGAAAAGTTCTCAAAACTGAGCACCCTAAAATCAGAGAAATTTGTTGTTTCATAGTTCTAAAGGTTAACAGTTAAAATAAAGGTGTTGTCAGAGTTGTGCCTCTATGAGTGCTCTAGCAAAGGCTCCCTCCTTGTGTCTTTCCAGCATCTAGTGGACAGTGGGAATCCTTGACATCCCTTGGTTGGCAGGCCACTCTAATCTCTGTCTATCAGCTCTTCCTCTGTGCTTCTGCATCACTTTTTATGAAGACACCGGCCATAGTGGATTTAGAATGATCTTAGTCTAGTCTGTCCTCTTTCTTTCATTATTCCTACAGAGATGGGTGTTGGGAGTCAACATAGATTTTTGAAGGACACAGTTCAACCCCCCAGTCATAACTATGACTCTTCATTTCTCAAGAGTCTCTTACATTAACCTTGGTTTTATATGCTGTGTCAGTTTTCTGTACATATTTTCTGATCCTTTTCAACATAACCAAGAAAAGCTATTGATAACATGTTTTCCAATGGTTAGATTCTGACAGAACTGAAATGGTACTACAATGAACTAAGTAACACTTTAGTGAACATTAATGTGATTATTTTATGCATAAAGAAAACACAAAATATTCAGTAGGGATTATTTCATAAGCCATATTATCATCACCCATGCTAGTGGATATAGACTTCAAATGACAAGGGGAAGGGTTTGTATAATTTACAGAAAGCTTATAATTGCGTTCTCCTCAACTCAGGAAGAAGAGACCCTCTCTATGCATAAGGACTGAGAGGCCAAAGATTGACTTGGAGCCAATCTGAGAGAGATATTATTTTATTGTAATCAGAGGCTTACCAATCAGGAACACAAAAGCTGTGTCTTCCAGAGATTTGGAGGCTGGACAGGGGTCTCTTGAAGGGAATCATTCCAAGGCTTTGTTTTATACTGGTAGTGACATGAGGTGTGCGGAGTTACCAAGACTCACTAAAGCCATACACATTATAATAGACACACTAACAGATCCAAAACGCAGATAAGGAGGAGGTAGCCTGGCACATTCACAAAGCTGTTGACTGTGCTGTGGTTCCATGGCTACCAGTGGGGGAAGAGCTTCTTTCAGGTGGGCTCAAGGACACACAGGGAGTACTTGCTTAGCTGCAATAACCACTTTCAGAGTGTTAATTTACACGTCTACAATATAGAAGGGTATGTCAAAAAAACACTGCTATAGAACCATAGAAATCTTTATTAAACAAAAGATTAAGATGTGAAGCTACTATTTCTCAATGTGTCCTCTACTTATAACTACACACTTCTGAAGGTAATGCTTCTATCCAATTGTTCCTTGAAGAATTCTACACTCTTCAACTGACACTATGTCAAAATGATCATTTTGCATTTCTCAAATCATATTACTTGTAAATACTATTGACAGTTGGGAACAAAAAGAATTCTAAAGTAGCGAGATCAGTCTAAATGAACAGAGACATCGTAATGATGGGAAGAAATCATAGATGCAACTTTTTCTTACCAGCACACATTTTCATTTCCTTCAAATTTCTTCATAATAAGCTTCTGTGACCATCCTGTGTCACCTGAGAAGATATAGGAAAGTAAATCCAGTGGAGTTCTAAAAAAATAGTCACAGTTATCTTCTGATATGATCTCTTTACCTTAAATTTAACTAACCCAACAGATCCTATTAGAAGCCACTGTTTTTACTGGATCCTTGTTTAGAATGAACCTTTATTTTAAGACAAAAACAAATATATTACCAGAAAGCACTTTTTTTTGGAGGGGGGGCATCACTGCTCTCTGCTGGTGGGAGAATGAGGTCCAGCCCCACTGCTGGAATTGAAAGTCCGTCACAGTGGGCCGCAGTCCCGTGCATAAACACTATGCCACCAGGGCTTAGCCCCCAGAAAGCACTTTTCAAACACTGTTTTAAAGTACAAAAGATACTTCAATCTCAAATATAATTTAAGGAGAACATTTATTAAATCTTAAAGGAGACAAAGGCAACACTAAGACACAGACACATCGTTCAGATGAGGGAGGACAGTAGTACAGGGTCAAAATGATGTTCAAGGATTCACAGTCAAGACCAAATTCAATAAAGAATGTTACAAAGGAAATGGTTACAAATCCACTATAGATGCTAGATGAATACACCACAAGCTTGGGTAGGACTACAGAAGTGGGAACAGTGTCGTGATTGGGATCCAAATAGTATGCTAAATAGAAATTGATCCAGGACCTTCCAACCAAGGTCTTCAGAGCAGGACTGATAGGCCATGACTCACACAGTCCATTATGGACATATCTAGGCAAGTTCCTAAGAGAAACTGCTCCTTCCTTGGGCTGGGTGGAGAAGACGGAATACACCCCACTTTCAAAAGGTACTATGCCTGGGGACAAGACTATCTACAGTATTGGTTAATGATCTGAAGGAGTTAAATGAAAGCTAACCCCATTTGAAGGCTTGGCAAATGGATTTGGAGTTATCGTCTATAGGCTTCTGAAAACTCAAGTGCTCAGAATTTAAGCTCTCATACAATATCCATCCACTGGTTTCAAATACATGTTTAAATATGTGTTTTGCAATAAACCACTGTATGTATGAACTAGAAGTCCAATGGCAATACTTTTTTTAATTTAGCCTCTCAGAGGAAATATGTTGTACTTGATCATTTCTATTGTTGTCACCTGAATCTAAAACAAATCAAACTCACTGCCATCGAGTCCATTTTGAATCAAGTGAGCCTGTAGGACAGGATAGAACACTTGTGGGTTTCTGAGACTGATTCCTTATGCAGGCAGATAGAAAGCCTGATCTTTCTCCCTCAGAGCAGTTGACAGTTTCAAATGGCTGATCTGATGGTTATCAGTCCAATGCATAAGCCCTATACACACAGGGCAAATTTAACATTAATTTTGGAGCTCTTTTACTCATCAGCAACCACACACACACACACACACACACACACGCACACACACTATAGCAATTGTTTAGAAGAGAGAAAGAGAAAGGAAAGTCAGCATGACTCCTTGTTTAGATCACTGAGTGGTTGTTGCTTACCAACAGAAAGGCAGAGCCCTTTGAAGACTGTGGTGGAATCGATATAAAGTTGGGTGGGTGTATGCTGAATGTAAGGTGCATATGGGACTCCTGAAAGGATCTCTAGTCATCACTTGTTAAATGCAGAGATAAGCAGAGTTGGACACTTAGATGCTGACTCAGAAGAGAACTAGGGGCTGGAAAGAAAGACTTCAGGACTATTAGCATTGAGGAGGCATATTTGGAGTTGACGGGACAAGAGAGGGCATGATGTGCTAGCCATTGATATTGAGGTGTCATTTTAAAAAGTTAGTAGAAGTAAGATACATAATTCAGGAAGAATGTATACAGTGAGATGAGGTCTCTAGGAATGAGTTTCTAAGGAACATCAGCTTGTTTTAAAAAGGGGTGACTGACCAAACAGGTGACTCCCAGGAAAAGATGTATTTTTTTCTTCAGAGAACAAAGCGAGATTTCTAAATGATGTTAGGTGTCAACTTTATGAACTATGGTAATAAATATCACTGGAGTTAGGGCCCTTGATGTGATTGCTTTGAGGATTAGGGGAGGGCTGGCAAAATTCAGAATACAGAAATTAATCAATTAATTCGCTAAAAAGAAGTGCTTAAGAGAAGTATAAACTTTTTCAACCAGAAAGTAAAGAGAAGAAACAGCTCCAGCAATAGCCATTGAGAGATTAAATAATGAGTTTAGCACTTAAAATAATATTTATATCATTTCATTCTCATTGTTTAAGTGAAGCAGGCCGACTGCAGAAAATTTGGGAAATGATTTGTAAATATTTTGGTGATCACTTCATAATATTCCATTGTGTATGTGTGAAGCAAACATTCCTCTTTTGAATATAAGGCTGCTAAAAATATCTTTCTGCATAAAATTCCCCAAATTTATGGTTAATGAATTGTGCTTATACAGACTGTGAACATGAATCAAAAGACAGTCCTGCAAAGAGAACAAGTAAATACTGAACAATTTCGAATCGGGAAACAACTGCCTCCATGACAATTCACAATAAAAAATAGTGTTTGTTTCCTTAGAATTTATTTTCTGACACATTAATTTATAAAAGAAACATGTTTGCATTATAATTTATACAGGGTTTCAAAAAATTCACGGAAAATGCAATTAAAAGGTAACAGAGCGTTCCATGAACTTTTTGAGTCACTTTATAGGGTCTAAATGATTTTCAAAAGAATTGTTTCAATTAATGTGGTGGAAAGCCTGAGGGAATTCACAGATTAAGAAGTCAGGGAGTAGGAAAGAAATAAGCACAGGAGATTGAAATGATAAGGAAGAGAAAAGGAGGCACCTAGGTGCCCTGAATGCTAGGTGAGTTTAGTGGATCAAAAATGAAAGTTATATTCAATTGTCCCTGATGCGGATAAAATATGACAAAGGAAAAACAATCTCTGGATTTAGCAAATGGAACTCCATTGACACCTTGATAAAGAGTGATTCATGATTTGGAAACAATATGTTTCAAATAAATGATTAGATCAACACATGATAGGGAAAGTGTACACAGGGGGAAAATAAGAGCATCCTAAAATAAAGTGAGCCCAATGTGATGATCTGGAAAAACAGAAAAAAATTGTTTAATAGATGTGTCTGACAATGGATGAATGTATGGATTGTGTTAACAGTTCTGTGAACACACAAGAAAATGAATTTTTTAAAAAGGCATGAAAAAAAATTATGAATTATCGAGGAGAGGGGGGTGCAATAAGCTGATACCAAGGGCTGAAGTAGAAAGAAAATGTTTTGAAAATGATGGTGGCAACATATATACTAATGTGTTTGACACAAAGGATAGATGTATGGACTATGCTAAGAGCTGTATGAGTCCCCAATAAAATGATTTAGAAAGAAAGAAAGGAGAAATGTATTTGAACATGGGAGAAGAGATGGGATCTATTCCATTAGAGAAGGGTTGGCTTTCAAAAGAAGCTGTGATGGTTCATATATGTATAAAAGGAAGCAAAAGGTGGGTTATGGGTATAAAGATGATACAAATAGAGTTTGTGGTGAATGATCCAAACAATTGCACTAACAATTGGGGGGTACATATTAATATAAAAATAACAAAATAGTTTTGAGTGACTTTTTCTTTTTTATCAGTTGGAAACACCATATTATCTCTCAACTTGTTATTTGGTCAGAATTATGTCACCCAACCATCAAGAATAACTTAATACTCCTCTAAGGTGATTCAGAGAAATTTACCTGAATGACTTTATCCTGAAAATGTTCCTTTGCTATTCTAGGAAGTCTCACTCTCTTTACTCAACTTTCAAGCCTCCTTATATATTTTTCATGCTTTTTACCACAAGCTTTACAGTGTAAGCTTCTGAAACATAAAAGCACTTATATATTCATATTTTCTTTATAAATGGCATAGAATTTTCACAAAATGCAAGTTGCTAACTATTATACAAAAATAGTAAACATATTCAACATATGTTATCTTGCCACATCTGAAAATTAAAAAGGTATCACTGCTGGTTATGAAAAATCATTGAGATGGTCAGCCCTAACTTGGAATAAGGCTAACTCAGCCTCTTCTATCAACCAAATGGACTTGAACAAAATTCAGAGTTCCAAAAATGGGAAATGTATAACTAAATTTAAATGGATTCTGCTTGATGTAAGGAAGAGGCCGAATGACACAGACTTGAATTTAAAGCTAAGGATCATCATTCACTGCTTCTTGTGCTTGTGTCTCAGGCTGTCCCTATGTAATTTTGGAATAATTGAAAATCTCCCAGGGTAGTTATAACAGTCAAGTCAGATAGCATATCTGGTATTTTCAGAGCACCTGACACAATCACAATTAGCAACCCTCCCCCCCCTCCTGCACAAACTTTTACAGATCTACAATAGAGTCCACTTAATCAGAAAAATGATCTACATACCCAGAAGGAAATTTAAATACTTTCCAAGAGAAAGACTGGAAATTTGTAAGAATAATTTCACTTTGGGCAGTGAGAAATATGACAAATATCAAGTTGAATTAAAACGGTGGACATAATTGCTTAAAACCTGACAGAGGGAAAATATCTCAGAAGGCTTTGGGCCCATGATTGAGTATGTTTCATATGTAGGTAAAGGCTTTGGAATAAGTGGGTGACATTGATTTCAAACTGAATTTGAATTCCAGTCAACCGAGTCCGTAGTTACTCTGAACTCAGCTTCTTATCAGAAGAGTCTCTATTAAAAATTCCTTAAGAATCAGAGTCATGCAGATGCATTAGACCAGTTGGCTAAATTCCATGCAAATCACTTAAAATTGTCTATAACAATGGATGGCAAGAATCTATTCCAAAGTATGTTTCAAATTTCAAGGACTATGAACTTACAAATCATTAGCCTAAACCTTCACAATAAACACATGTATTAAGAATGTTCTTATTTCATTAAAGTTAACGGAAAAAGTAATCTAAACCATGAGCTGTTGCTATCGTTGCTGCTAGGTTCTCCAGGTCAGTTTCTCCTCATAGAGATAATAGGCTACAGAACACAGATGGGTCCTTTGCCATGCTTGAAATCTTTTCTAAATTTGCACCCAATGTTGCAACCACTGTGTCAATTGATCTCATTGAGGAGATGCTTCTTTGTTGTTCTTTATTTTATCAAGCATGCTATCCTTGATAGCAAGGATTGATCTCCATTAATGACACTTGCAAAGAACATGAAACACCATCTCCCCATCCTTCCTTCGAAGGAGCATTCTAGCAGTACTTTTTCCAAGACAGGCTTGTCTTGTCATTCTTCTAGTAGTTTTCAGGACATTCAATAATCTCTGTCAGCACTGCAACTCAGAGGTAACAAATCTTCATAGACCTCCCTTACTGATTGTTCACTTTCACATTTGTAAGAGATGATTACAAATACTATTGCTTGTGTCACAGACTCCCTAAACCTTAAAGTGGTGTCTTTGCTCTTTAACATTTTAAAGAAGTTTTTTTTGGTAAATAAAGTAGATATCAGTAACTGAATCACAAGCCATAGTCTTCATAGCCTAAAGCAATAAAGTTCTTAGGAATATAACTTAAAGATCAAATATCAGTTTCTTAATCCTGCAACATGAGAATTTTGGATTAAATGACTTTCAAGTTCTAAAATTCAATACTTAGAAATATGTCAGATTAAATTTATATCATGCAATTGATGACTTTTACTGACCACTTAAGTTTCTATAGATTGTCTATAATTATGTACATTCTTTATTTACATAACATTTTCATTTTGTTCAAAATATCTATGTCACCAGAAATTAGAATAAGGAAAACTAGCCCAGCTGCTTCAACTCCATAAGTGAAGAGCAGTTCCCCTTTACCATTTTCTATGTTGTAGAATTATTTCCAAGAAAGATGTCTTTGCATAGAGATTTATATTCTTTCCCTAAGGGCTGATACAACAAATTACTACAAACATGGGGGGTTTAAAACATCAGAAATAGGATGAGCCCTGGTGGCTTAGTGGTTGAGTGTGGGACTGTGGCCCACTGGGTTGGAGGTTCAAATCCAGCAGCCACTCTCCAGGAACAAGGTTGGGCCTCCCAAACCCACCAGAGGGCAGTGATGCCAAAAAAAAAATCAGAAATTTATTATCTCACAGTTATGAAGACCAGAAGTCCAAAATCAAAGTGTTGGCAAGACCATACTCTTTCCAAAGGCTCTCAAGGGAAACTCGTTTCTGCTCTGGCAGCTCCTGATGCTCCTTGGCTTTTGGCAGCATAACTTCAAATTCTGCTTCCTCCTTCTCATTGCTTTCTTTCCTGAGTCTTGGGTTTCTTCTTTTCTTGTAAGGACATTTAACATTAGATTAAGGGCCATTTAATTCAAGATGGTCTTGACTTAAGAAACTTTACTTGATTATATTTGCAAATATCCTTTCTTTCAAGCAACTTCACAGGTACCAGGTACAGGCCTTAGATCTATCTTTTTTTTTCCTCTCTCAGTGTTATTCAACTCACCATAGAGTTGTAGGAATACAAGATCATAAGTTCACATACTGGAAATGGAATTTCACAAATAATTATAGAATAAGGCAGAACATTCTACTTTGTGTTAGCAAAACTTGGAAAGAGGGGGAGAGAGAGAGAGAAAGGGAGAGGGGAGAGAGAGAAAACATGAGAGTGGAAAGGAGAGAGAGGGAGAAGAGAGAGAGAAACAATTATATTCATGTATATTTCAGAAAGAACTTTATATTAAGAATAATTTTATATATAAACAAAGAGTCCCAGCCAGTCCAACTCACAGGTCCAATGATAGCTAGACCTCTCTGCAGACTCATGTTTCCTAAGGCTTGTGACACAGAAAGTTGAAGTTGGAAGCAAAGAGATAATAGGCCAGGCCATGCAGAGTCACAGGGATCCAAGGTCAATGGAAACATGGCAGGGTGTTAATAGTTCTCCAGATTAGTGGGCACTGGAATCAGATAGAGGGTCCCATAAAGGAGAAAGACAAAGGTCCACAGAAAAGGGAGAGCAGTTCCCAGTGTCTTATATAAAGGCCACACCCCAAGGTGGCATCACCCAGTTACCACCTGCTTGGTGGGTTGGACTCTGCCCCTACACTTTCACATAGTCAAGTAGACATAAAATCTGTCATGTACACCATCCCAAAGTTTGAATTATATCCAGCATGAATAACAGCAATTCGTCTTAGACATGGAGTTTCAGATAAGCCTTGAAGCATGTAAACAATGTGAAATTTTAATACCAATATAATGACATAGAAAACATGCCTTGGGTCTCCACTGAAATCAATGTCAACTATATGATGATGGTAGTCTGCAACATAATAAATATTATCATTTAAAGATATGATTGAGTCACATTTACCAAACTCTACTCAAACTTTGGCATCCATGGCTTAAGAAATAACAACAATGAGAATTTTCTTCCACATGCTTGTTCATCTTAATGAGCCCTCTGATAGATGGATGCCCTGTAAGTCTTGTTTTTCTTTGTTTGACATCTATAAATTAGGCATAAGTATTGTTAATGGAGGGGAGGGAGACATTTTCAAACAGCTGAATTCTGCCTGCTCCACAGGCATATGCAAGGCATGCAGCTGTTTCACTTTTTAAATTCCAAACCTAACACAAGCCTGAAAAAATGAGAAAAGACAAGAAAAACCGGATGGCTGGATGTTTCTTCAAATAAAACTCCAAAGCTCAAAGGCAAAATACTTGAAGACAATGTACAATAAGGGCTTTTTTTCAAATCATATAAAAGCTGTTTTATGAAATTAAGCTGGAAATATTATAAGTGGGAAATGACCACAGAATAAATAGGAGCCTTTTAGAAAGAGACTGAACATGTGTTATTTATTTTCCTAGTAAACAGAAGTGGCAGATTCAATCAGCAAGAAACATTGGGTAGTTATGACCATTTTAATCATGTAAGAAATTCATAAGATTTGTTTGTGGCACATTAAATAGCATCTTCAGGTTAGTATTCAGCAAAGTGAATACATTCTATTTACTAATAGACCAGAGATAAGAATGGCCAGTTATCTTATGTGGCTGGTAATGCAAAGGGACATAGAACATTTCAGCATCTCAACCACTACCTCCCTTTCCTCTTCATAAACATATGGAAATAGTTATATCCAATTACATAAAAAATATTTAAAACTATCAAACAGTTCCAAAGCATGCACTGTGCCATATTTCATGTAGAGAGAGACCGCCTTTATTTCTGTTTTGAGAGGCCTAAAAAGTGCAAAGCTCTAGTACTTCATGTATTTATATCTACTTAGATCCTCTGATGTTCAAAGCCATGTTGCGAATGTTCATCTTAGATGCTAATGATAGAGTGGGACTGCAGCATGGGTTAGAAAATAGCTGTGGATGTTAGGTGCCGCCGCGAGGGTTCCGAGTGGGGGGTTCAATCCCTCCATAATGATCACTTTTTCGGGTACTCCCTGTTATTTACAATGCTCCCAGAGAGAGGCATTACCAAAAAGCACACTAGCATGTGGCATGTCTCTTCACTTAAGAACTGCTATGAATGCTCAAGCTTAAGCACAAGGGAACCAAATATTTATCTGGCCCCAACTTTGTTTTATTTCCTAACATAAAACATGGACAAATTTTATATTCTATTTTGAGTTGAATCAGAGATTAAAGATAAAATGCTAATGTAAAACAAGGATACCAAGTGTTTCTGAAAAAAGAGAGTGTCAGCTTTATACGACTCTTAATTTTGTTTCAAAGTTGTCTTGAGAATGATTATGGAACTTCCATTCAAGGGAGGTACAAATCCTTAAACCCTAAGCTCTAGAGAGAACTGGGAAAATATGGAATGATGCTGTCTACTTAAGGGTTTTCTCTAAATACGAAACCATTTTCTTGGAGGGGTAAATGTGCACAATTCCACAGGACAGTGAGATCTTTTTAAGCAAGGCCAATTCAACAAGGTCAACCCACTGATTAAGAATTCCTTTCAGTGTATTGATATGGTAATGAAATGAGTATTTCCATTTCCCTTGGAGATGTTCAAGGAGATAAGCCTCACGAATTTTACACCCACCCTTGCCATCTTGTCTATTTTGACTGTTATCACTCAGAGTTTCTGAGGCGATAAATCTTTACTGGACCAGAAAGCCTGATCTTTCTCTCATAGAGTGAATGTGAAGCACAGACCTTTTAGTGACCTGTCTGATACTTATGGGACAGCACCAGGAGGGCTCCACCCTCACAGATGCATATTCATTGTTTGTTGTCATGAAGTTGATTCTGGTTCTTGCAGGATCACCCCAGGAATGCAGAATCAACTCAGCTCCCTGCCATGGAGTCAATTCTGACCCTTCTGACAACTGCTTTGGGGAGCAGAAAGGCCTAACTTTCCCCAGCAGAGCAGCTGACTGTTTTGTACTGCTAACCTCTCATTTAACAGGCCAGTGTGTAGTCACAGCACCACAAAGACTCCTGTTGTGTATAGAATAAAACTGTTCTATTAAGTTTTCAAGGCTGTGACATTTGTCTGCCTGTCTTCTGAGGCAGTTCAAAAATGACAGCTAAAGCATATGGACACCTGCCTATTTTTCCTTACCGGCCCTCTGTGTCCTTCAAGTAAAACATACCTAATCTACACCTCAACTCATCCAAGCCCTTTACCTATTATCCTATGTAACAACTGAGAATTTTATGAATAAACTCATTTTAAAGTAATCAATCTTTAAATACTTCAAAGAGTTTATGGGAAAAAAACAGAATGAAGAGGTAATGGAAATTCCCCACAAACTTTTTGAAATCTCCTCAAAAGTTTACTGTATCAACCTTCTTATAATATTATTGTTTTTTTAGGCATGTAGTCTCAATGTCTAATCTGAAAGTCACCTTTATACCTTTAGAAAACCTCACCTCATGTCTAACTCCACAAAGAATGCCTTTAATTTTAAGATATCCTGTTATGCTATGGGTTCCTAAGATATCATTCTTTTAATCCTCCTATTTTATCAACATATGATTTTTTTAAGTTGGTCATGTATAACATATGAATTAATAACATCAGCTCTCCGTGGCTTTGAAATGATTTCATCTGTTCCAAAGAGTTTGGCAATATCTCCTACCTTCAGTTGCAGTGATGAGAGTGTGAGAGTAATCTCTTTGCAAGTATTTCAGGAATAAAACATAACACATCTTCATCTACTTGTGGATATCTTCCATTTTTAGGTCCCATAAAACATTTAGTTGTTAATTTGAAAGAAAATATGAAATTGTGATTATCTCTACAATTATGCTTCATTAATTTCAAATTTACTTTTCATCCAGAGATGCAGAGTACTGGAAAGGGTGTCATTTCCACTGATGTATATTTTTTTAAGCCAAACATATTCACAAATTCTTGTGAGCCCAGGAAAACTGAAGCTGCATGACAATTAACTAACTAGCTCAAAATCTAAGATGAGACCGGTGCCTACGGATTAAAATAAGACCTTTCCGATGGCTAGTCTATGGCAGAAGGCCAACACCAGTAAAAAGAATTTCTTTGGGAGATTAACAAAATGACAGAGGTCAAGTATACAGAGATGGCAGGAAGATCCTTCCTTGAAGTTGAAAAACGTGAGGGTGAGCAAAGAAAAAGCCTGGATTAGATTTTAAGCAAGTGCCCCTTCAGATGGAGAGCTGAGAAGAAACCCACAGCCACTGATGCTACAGGAAGGGTGCAGATTTCTACCCGAACCTTTCTCTCCGAAACAACAGGGGCCATGCAACAAGTCGCACCACTTGCTCACGGATTAAAAAGAAGCCCAGCTAGATGAAGGACATAAGCACAGACAAGGGGGCTAGAATTATACCCTTGGAAGGACAACACAGAGAAGCCCATACTCTGAGACCCTGCCTGTTTAAAACTAAGGCTTATTCAGGACAAGCGAAAATGCCATCACCTCCTACTAGCAAGCATTAAGTAACAATTCACATTTGCTATGTGACTGGACAAAGGGCCAGAGATATGCAAGGGAATGACACATCTCTCTGAGATGGCACAATGAAGGGCCAGAGGTAAGATAGGAGCACTCACTGGGGGAAACATTCTCAGATGATAGTAGAAAGCTAAAAGAAAGAAAAAAAAAAGAAAGGAAGGAAGGAAGGAAGAAAAAAGAGAGAAAAGATTAGATTAGATAAATTAGATAAATGTATATTTATCTAATAAAATATCCCTGGGTGAATTTTAATCATGTTAAAATTATACCAGTAACAAACCTACAAACCTAAATCTAACTCAAATGGCTTCACCTGTAATGAAGATGAAAAGTAAGTCTAGATAGGAACGATATTTTTGCCATTGATTGGCTGCCAGAATAAAGCTCCATGGTGTTTGAAAGAAGATTACATTGTTCAGAAATTCCAATATGTGATTCATAGTGTCCAACAACATACAATCAGCCATGTCGATGGGGCAAGATGTAATAGGGGAAAAGAAAGACAAGAAGGAGGGAGGGAAGGTGAGAAGGAGGGAGGAAACAATAATTTCTTTCTCTGCTGCACGTCTTGGTCTGGATTTCTTTTTTTGTGTGTGTGGGCATCACTGCCTCTGGTGGTCGTGGGCGCTACCCAGCTGCCGCTGGATTTGAACCGTCAAGCCTGTGAGCTGCAGTTCCGCACTCAATCACTTACGCCACCGGGGCTCAGCCCTTGGTCTGGATTTCTTACTATTTTGATAACTATTGTCCACTGAGTCCTCATTATATTGCATATACCATATAGAATGTATTTTTATCTATCATCCTTCAGAACTTACCACAGAATTTAGCATAATGCATGCTTTCAGAAAGACATGTTACCTAATAAAATTATATGTGTATGTATAAAATATTGCTTTACTTTAAGATTGTGAGTGCTACTCTTCCTAATCTTTTAGCACAATTAACATAATAACAAAAAATCCTTAATCCACAGGTATGACAAGAGATCTGTTTGTTTACCCTTACAACTGACACTACTTGCAAAGTAGAGGCTTAGAAGTAGTGCATTTTCAAGATGTATTGGTCCTTAGAGATCAGGTTAATTGTGCCGACCTGACCAATAGAAACATATGGGCAGATATGATTCAGGTCACAGTTTAATTGGAGGGCAAAGGAATAAATGGCTCTTCAAAGACTTCCCCACTCTCTCTTGCTTTCTGGTGATCAAACCAGCATGCTGCTGCTTTAGCTAGTTCTCTGCCTCAACTTGTGTGCTACTCTATCTGGGGCAAAGCCTTATACCTATGGATTGTGCTTTTAGAGCTCCAGGCTCTGTTGAGAAGTGCTTAGCCATGCTTCTGGTGTATATTGCTGCTGGTGTGTACATTGCTTGACTTCGAGGCTGGGGAACCTTGTTGCCTTGCAGTGCTTGAGTTCAAGATCCCTTCTGATCCTGCTTTGCCAAGTCCTCTTGCTACTGATTATTGCAGACCCACCCTGCTGTCTGCTGCCTGTGGTGAGACTGTCTTTTCTGAGGAAGGCTTCACTGTCTGCTTCCTTGACCTTGGACTGAAGTGTCCCCTCCTCCACCCATGAGTTGACTGACCTTCAGTATATTAACTGTTCCACAAAGTGAGTTGAACTATAGATAAAGATACAGATGATATAGATATATGTTCTGGTTTTATCTAGAGAACCCTGACTAATAAAATCACTTTCAACCAGTCTCTGGTTTACTGACAAAAAATATTTGCTCTCAAAGAAGCCTCCATGGCTTGTCTATAAAGCCACAATTTAAATACAGATTTGTTGTTCCTTGAAACGTACTTATTTTAGATTGTTTTATGGCTGTGCCTTTGGTACCAGTCTTTTAAAATTGTCAAAAGAGAAACAAATAATTGATAAAGGCAATAAAATGATTCTATTTGAAGTTCCACATTTCATCCTGAAATTTATTTTATGCCTCACCTGTTATACAATAATAACGGACATTATTAACTGTTTGAATTGTGTCAAAAGTTGTTCTATCTCATACATATCTCCTGCTGTTATTTTCATGACCATCAACCATTAGTAAGCATTCCAATTTTACAAATGAGAAAAAATGCAGTCATTAGGCAACTTGACCAAGTTCATGTAGCTCTTAAGTAGGAACCAAATTTGAGCCCAGTGAATTTTTCTCCAGATCCTACATTTTCTGATCACAATAAATTGATGCTGCAAATTATTTAATTTCCTTTGATTCTTTCTAAAATGATTGTAGTTCTAATTTCTTGCCCAACTTAGTATCTGTCTATCTTCTGCCTTGATGTAGCTCTCTTATTGGGAGAAAAGTGATAAGGTCAAGTCAAAGGTTCGTGTGGGAAGATAATACAAAATGGCATAATGAAACAAGGAAATTTTAAAAATGAGTGCCATGAATTCAATTCAATTTCTAAGTATATATATATATGCACATATACATATATGTGGTGTGTGTTTATATATCCACGTATATATACATTTATATTTTCTCTAAATTATGCCCTCAAATATATCATAGGAAATCATTTAAACATGTAAGACACTTATATCTCAAAGCATTCATCTTCTCCCCTGAGGAATCTTGTAACTCAAGTGGTGTATCCTTAAGGGAATTATCAGATGTCTCCTCAGTAATGAAGATTAATGCCTTATAAAGTTTTCTGTAATATACAACTGCTTTGAATTTTTTCCACATATAGTAATATTTAACTGTTTTATTTTATGATAAAGTAAATGAGCTAAGATAAATGAAAGGCAATGTCTGCAAATATTAATGTTAATTTGAATCATTGTGAATTAACACCTTCTGCAGAACAGTCTGTACATAGCGAGTTCATTTGGTTGGGGAAAAAAGCTAATACAAATAGATTTGTATAAACAATTTCCATTTATTATGCCCTGTGGCCAAAGAGTCAGCCTTTTATTCCAATTATTCATAAATTTCCAGGGAGACTGGACAAGCAAGTCTTCATGGATGAATGGATGAATTACATCACTTACATAGAAAGTACATATTGAGCATATGCTATGCTTAGTTCTGATAATTTTTTTTAAGTAAGCTTTGTTCTCTACGCCATTGCCCCTTTGAAGAAAAGAAAGTGGTTGATGGTGAGGTGTTAGAAAGAACTTCTGTGATCAAGTAGCAGATGTGATATCAGTAAGCTCAAGAGAGATCGAGGGTAGCAACTTGGGCAGAATCAATGAAGGACCCAAGGAGTCAAGGGTGCAGGTTCGATCAGGGTCAAGAAAGGTTGTTTACTATTTGTATCTGGTTCATAAGTAACCTGGTCCACCAAAAGGAACAAAATTAGGTTGGATAACCCTACCTTATAGAAGCTCTCAGGGAAAAGACTTATAATTTACCCAGTCATATTTTGAAAGGTTTGTCAGAACAAAGTACTATGAGAACACCGTGGAGTAAGGGACACTCCCCTCACCCCAAGTAGACAAAAAATAATTTACTATAAACTTCCAGGTGATGGAAGCTGTTGTGGCTGTTCATGAGTTTAGTTCGTAACAGCCCCATGGACCAAGCAGAACTCTTCAGGAGGGTTTCCTATGCTGTGATTTTTTTTTTCGGGGGTGGGGGGCATCACTGCCCTCTGGTGGTGGGAGTAGGAGGCCCAACCTTTGCTTCCGTGGAGCTGGAATTGAACCTCCATCCCAGTGGGCCGCAGCCCCACACACGACCACTATGCCACTGGGGCTCAGCCCTCTCCACTGTAATTTTTAAAGAAGCATTTTTTTCTGGTCTTTCCCTGCAGAGTTGCCCTTCTTCTTGTTGGGGTCCACTCAGTCAATTCTGAATCATCTTGACCTTAGGAAGAGCAAAACGAAACACTCCGCACATCTGCACCACTCTCACCACTATTCTGATGTGTGAGCCCCTCATGGCAGTTGTGGCATCCATGCATCTCCTGGGGACCTGTCCTCTTTATGAACACCTCCCCACCCAGCAGGATGAGCTTCTCCAGGGACTGGTCTCTTCTGACAACATATCCAAAATAAGTGAGATGATGTCTCGCCAGCCGCCCCTCTAAGGAGCTCTTTCACTGTGCTTCTTCCAAGATAGACTTGTTTGTTCTTTTAGTGATTTATATTCCTTTCCGTATTCTTCTCTAGCACCATGACTCAAAACGCATCAATGCTTCTTCAGTGATCCTTAATACAATGCCCAACGTTCACTTGCATACGAGGGAAGTGAAAATACCGTGGCGTGGATCCAGCTCACCTTAATCATCAGAGTAACATCCTTGTTTTTCAGTACTCTAGATAGGTCTCGTGCAGCAGATTTACCTAGTTCTCATGGCAAAAATCCAAGGACACATGTAGCCCTGTGTTACTTATCCTATGACTTTCATGCACAACATGTGTCAGTATGCTAGAGACCGTGTCTTCAAATTTTTATGTTAATCTGAATCATCGTGAATTAACAATGATTCAATACACTAGGACATTTGAAATGATGGCTAAAATAATGAAATTGCTCTTTTTATATTTTTCTAATCATAAGAATTGTGAAATCGGTCAGAGAAAAAAATTGGAGAAAAAAACTGTGAATTCAGAGCTCAAAAACACATCAAATCTTAGCATAAATCTTTGGATCATATTATAATTTTAAAAACAGGAAACTAATATAAAAATTCTGACAATCTTAACCATAGACATACTTGTTATTCATAATGCTCATACTATTAACTATTTTGGTAGCATTTGGAGCCTTTGTATAAGGTTGGCATTTCATCAATGTAACACATTATGTATGTTTTGTTGGTGGGAATTTAATGTGGCACTGGATCAGAACAAAAAGTATATAATAACAAGCTAAATATTCATTTGACCATAGAAAAAGAAGTGAAGGGATTTGAGACACCTTACTACAATTCACATTTTTCCTATCAAAAAACTTAGCAATGACAATGAGAGAATATCTAAAACCAGAGAGACAACAAAGCTTTAGTTTAATTGGTTTTACTACATTATGACTACACAATTTCTGAAGTATTTTTGGGGGGGGAGGCGTCTTCCAAAGTATTTTCAAATGCACCTTTTGGTTAACAACATGAATTATACATCTGTGTGCTGAATTCATTACAAGACTACTATTTATAAGTTCAGAAAACTATTTTCAATAAATATCAAATTCCTATTGATTGTTTTGCAGGTGGCTTTTTGTATAACATATACCTTCTCAGAAAAGCACATTTGTTCCACAGTGAGTCATAGCTTTTAATTTTGCAGACATACATCAGATACAATCACCAAAAAACAGTGAGGCATCTCGCCAATTCAAAATAGCGTGCCCAAGAATATGGGAGACCTTCCTTCTTCACTTCTAAGTGTCGTCCTCTCCTGTGCTTGCACACACGAACATGTTTTTTCCATGTTTGTCACATTCGTGGATGATGAAACTGATGCCTTCATCACTCCTAAAACCTGGCATTTTCTGAGACTACTTCTTTACAGAAGCAAATAATATCAGCCTTCTCTCAAGGAATCATTGGTATGTTCAAACAGCTGACCCTACAATTTTTTTTTATGTTCCGCCTTCCCCCGCAAATATAGGTTGTGAATTTCAACATCTATGTTGATGTTTATAATCCCCTTGAATAACGGGTTTGTCTTTGTTGTGCTAACAAGGCAGATTTAGTGTAGGCTGGGCTTTTTCTTCTGATAGGGACAAGAGCTTAAACAAGCAAAGAAGAGGATTGTGGCAAAATCAGCGTCAAGGCAAATGGAAGCAAAAGGTCTTCAAGACCTTCCTGCAGAGAGAACGTCTTCCTTTAGAGCTGCTGCACCAAAAGCAGGTGCCAAGCCTCCCAGGCTGAGAACATAAACCATCATTTGTTTAAAGATGTCATCTATTTGGGGTAACTCTTGCTATAGACCTACAAGAGAATGGTGTGTGTGAGGCGGGGGGGGGGGGGGGGGGGGGGGGTGTCTATCATCTAGATTGTGATTTTCCTGCTCTTTCACTCCCAACCCTGGCAACCCTCAAATAATATTTCTTTTTGAGTGAAAATCTTTTGCTGACTTTTTATAATAAAAATCTCATATAATATTGGACCTTTTGTGAGTGACTTATTTCACTAAGCATAATGTCCTTCAGGGATATTCATGTAGGAAGTGTTCCCCACATTCATTATTCACCTTATCTGCCTAGACTAGTGGCTAATGATCTAGAACATTCCTTCATGTGCTTGATATCTACCTGCATGTCTTTCATGGTAAAGTGTCTCTGCTTATGCCCTCTTCTCCTATCTTATTTGTATTATTCATCTTTTTGTTGTTGAGGTGTTGAGATTTTCTTTACATTTTAAAGCTATACTTTAATCTGATATGATGTCACCAAAATTTCATTCTAAGGATTCTCTTCACCCTCTTTTGATAATTTTATTAGGTCCTAGTGATCTAGTTTTTCTTCTGTGTGTATGTGTGTTTAGTTATGTCTGGTGGTATATTTGAGGCATAAGTTCCCTAAGTTTGGCTCTATAGTGTAGACAAAATTTGTAGGTTTTACATTTAGATCTTGGATCCACCTTGGGTTCCTTTTGTGTATATGGTGTGAGGTATGGGTCCCATTTAATGTTTCTCCAAATGGATATTTGGTTTTCCCAGGGGAGCATTTGTGAGACTATCTCTTATGACATATGTATGTATTCATTTTCCAGTGAGCATTTACTAAGACCATTTGGGAATCAAGAGTTTACGCAGTTGCATGGGAAAGCTCCACTAGCCATAAACCATGCTGAAAAGAAGCACCACACCCCTTTAAAACTTGAAGGAGATAATGGTATGAGACTGTGGTAAAGACCCTCCAAGAACTGTAGACGCTCAGGTGTGTCATTTTCCCCAGGGAGATTCTTCCATCAAGAGTAATAGAGGAACAGCATTTTTCAGTCAGGTCTCCTAAATGAAAACATAGCACACATGTATACACACAAACCTTGTATCTCTATAAGCTAAAATGCTATAACTGCTCCAGTCAGGCAAAACTTGAATCCCAACAGAAAGAAATATCAGTCTATCACTACCATGCAAGGCAACTTGGGTAATTTTTCTTACTCTAATTGACATCTGTTTCATTTCCAAAATATAAAATTATAATAAAGTTATATGCCTTTTAATTATTGCCATTACTAACTATACCCACCACCCGTTGAAACTCACTGCTATAGAAATTCTGGTTACTCGTCTTATTAAGGGCGGTTTTAATAGTTAATAGATCTGGTATATGTCAAATACTGGAGATATAGAGGTATATAAACCATGGTCCCTATTTTCAAAGTTCTACTGAGTTCAGCAAGGGAGACAGAAATGTAAACAAGTCATTACAACAGAAAGCTCTAGAAGCTAAGGTAGATCTGAGCACAGCCAATCAACTTTAAATAAGGAAGCCAGGGAAGGGACATCGAGAGAGAGTACTTAAGCTACATGTGTGTTTTCAATTTAATTAAAATGACTTTTCTGATAATATAACCTTTGCAGAAAATGAAGCAGAAGCGGAAAACATAATGCAACTATAATCACTCAAAATATTTTGTTGTGTATTTTAACATGATCTATTTCTGAAAAGCTAATTAGATACACATAAAATCTTATCAACTATTTTCAAAATGTTCTTTTTAAAAGTATGTGATTACACATTTTTCGATAGGATGTCTTAAGATGTCTAGGAAGATTTTCCTAGTAATATTAACTAAATGTATGGGACAAATACTGTGCCTGGCACTTTTCTAAGCATATACATGTGCAAAGTTATTTGTCTCTAAAATTAACAAACAACTAAATAAAATGAGCAAATAAAAACAGAAACCTATTCTAGATGTCATTAGCATTCTCATTTTATATATCAGAAATAATAGCGAGTAATATCTAGTATGTAGTAGGAAAGTCAGGACTTAACCCAAGAGTTTAGTTCCAAAGGCTACTGTTTATATTTTGTGTACCAGCATCCCCTTACCATAAAATTTGTCTATCAGGTCATTAAAGAGTTGTCATTCTTTTAAATGGGGATTTCAATCATTATCATATTTTCATTTTTGAGTTAATTTCTCTTCCCATTCATTGAGCCTTTGTAGTGATGCTTTTGAAATTGTCTAGTAGATATTTTTGCTCATTTTTCTATTAGTGTGCGGGACTCTAAAATAAATCATCTTTTTTTAAATAAATAGTCTTTATATGAGGAACTTTTAAAAAGTCTGAAAATTTCCATTATCCTTTAATTTTCCCATGAACTTTTGGAAATTCATATACAAAACTTCCTAAATATACTATTTTTAATTTGTTTTCAGTGTATCTGTGATAATTTTGGAAGCAGACGAGTTTTAGAGTTATTTGTAATTTCTCAATCATTTTGACTATGCTTTCTCTCTTTGTAGTTACACAATTGAGACCTTGTCATTAGTCAGAAGTGTCCTGACGCAACTGCCAATAACAGCAACCTTGAGATCAGATAACTAGCATATGTGCTTCTCATGACTGTTAGTCATTCAATTTTTACATTTCTTTAAAAAACAGAAATAATAACTTATTTTCTGATAAGAAAATTATCACATACATATTTGAAAGAGAAAATATAGATACCTAACTGCCTAAGCAAACAAAAACATGTTTAATCTCATATACTAAAATTAAATATTGGTCTGCCTTGTATTCAGTGACACATGGATTATTGCATATATATATGAGGAAACCACTTGTGAGTGGTGAAATAACACCACCAAAAAAGACTAATAGACCAGTGCCCAGGGTTTCTTCCCAGAAATCTAGAGGTGTCATGATTCTTGGAGCATTTGATAGAGCACAAAGAAGGATCCAGCCTCAGTAGAGGGGCCTAATTGTATATTAGCACTGCTCTGGTCCTGGATAACAAATTTTAATAGTAGAACATAGACTCAAAAGTACAGCTATTTCCAAGGAACAGTACATTTATTTCTTTTCTTTTTAAAATCATTTTATTGGGGGCTCATACAACTCCATCACAATCCATACATCCATCCATCGTGTGCAAAGCAGATTTGTACACTTGTTGCCATCATCATTCTCAAAACATTTTCTTTTCACTTAATCCCCTGGTATCAGCTCCTCATATTTCCCCTCCCTCCCCGCTCTCTCCTCCCTCATCAACCCTCAATAGTTTATAAATTATTATTATTTTGCCATATTCTACACTGTCTGGACAGTGTTAAGTGTATCTGACAGGTTGCGGAAGGTGGAAACGTGAGCATTTTTGAAAGGGGTATAAAAACACCCAGAACTCAACAAGTTAAAAATGACAATGTTTGGCATCAATTGAAAATCTTGAGTTAAGAAAAGAAGCAGAAAAACATAAAACATAATAAGAATAACCAACAATCCAACCCACCAAGAACTGACACAGATGTTGGAGTCAGCAGACCAGGACCATCGGTTCATTATCTCTAAGCTTATTCTAGAGTTCAAAAATGTAAATGGAGCTGTACAACAAGTAAAACCAACTAAAACAAAATTTCAGATATAAAAGCTACAATTCTGAGAAGAAAAGCAAATTGGATGGGATTAACAACAGACTAGAATGAGTAGGCTTGAAAACATAGCAGAAGAAACTATTGATGATGAGAACAGAAGCAAAAGAAATTGTACTGTTAATCTGGGGAAATGCATGTCATGAGAGTTCTCCAAAAGAGAAGAGGAGAGACGAGAGAGTTGGGAACCTAAACCTGTCTGAAAAAAAATGACAGAATATTTCCCAAATTATAAACCTACAAATCAAAATTTCAAAACTAAGAAAATGACCCCAAGATATAGAAGTCACATTGTTCAAAACTGGTGCTTGGAAGACAACTTGGAAAAATTCCAGAAGAGACAGAAAATCATTATGCACAAAGAAAGAGATGGGTGATACTCTGAGTTCAGCACAGGGTTGCCAATCACAAGGTCAGTGGCCCACTCCCCACCAACCACTCCGTAAGAGAAAGATAAGGCTGTCTGTCTCATCCCTCTTCAGTCTAAGAAACCTTAAGCCATGGTTGTATGGAATTACTAAGGGTTTGACTAGACTTGCTGACAGTAGGTGTGGTTAAGATGGGTTCATATAAATAGGTGAACTAACAGATGTGTTCATGTAAATAATGCCAGACACAGTATAGCAGAGCAACATCTTTAAATTAGGAAAAGGAAAACATTACCAATGTACAATTCTATATCCAAGAATGCATATTTCATAAATGAAGGTGAAATGCTTTTGCAGAATACAAAAATTGAAAACATTCATTGTTAGGAAATCTACTTAAAAGATACTGCTAAAGACCACCCAGCAACAGTACAAGCTAAGACAGAGACTTGACACTCCCTTATGAACAATTTTATTTAAATCCTTTTATTGGGAGCTTTTACAGACATCCTAACATTCCATAGTTCAATCAGATCAAGCAGTGATGTACAACCCTACCACAATCAGTTTCAAAACATTTTCTTCTGTCTTGAGCTCCTTGATATCAGCTCCCTTTCATTACCCCCCCCCACAACCCCTGCCCCAACCTTCATCCCCCCCACCCCATCATGGTGTCTTTTTATTTGTGCCAGGTCTTACACCTTCAATATATCGATTCACATCCAATTTTGTTGTTCAATCCCATCGGGGTTATACAGCCATCAATGCTATCAGCTCCCTATTCCCTCCTTCCCCCCACCTTTCTTCCCATACCCTCAGGGAATTGTCCCTCCTCTTGCTTTTTCTGAAGAGTTATCTATCACAAAATTGGAATGTGGTGAAGACAAAAGTACCAGAGCTAAGAATATACACACTCAAAATATAGCAGACTACAGAGGACAGTGGGATCTCCAAATCCATCTGCAGAGTATCTACTCAGACAGAGTTGCTGGCAGATCCACTCTAGTCAAAGGCAAGGGTCCTGAGCAGCCTTATTATCAGGCAGAGATGATTGTAATCTTAATTATGTGGGATCAAAGTCGATACCTGGCCAGTTGACCTCACTAGAGACAGGACCTGATTGCATTCTGGGGGCAAGTATCTCTCAGATGTACCATGACAGAAATTGGTTCACTGGCTTCTTGAATGCTGACGAGGGTCTTATCCCTCTCATGCATTCTTTGTATTTTTGTCTTTACACTAGTATGATCTTATCCTTACCATCTTAATGTGATTGTTTGGTTTTTCATTATTTTCTGTTGGGCTTCCCGGCTGTGATGCACAGGATATTGGATGCCTAATGACAATAACTGATACAAGGTATTATAGGGAATGCAGGGTTGGGCATGGGGGGTGGACAACAGGGTGGGGAAGGGGATTTCTGGAGTGAATAATGAAGACCAGAGTGGGTAGATAGAACTAGAAATGATCATGATTGAACACCACACTTTAAAATGTGATTTAGCCATGGCGAGTAGGGGAAGGAATTCTTTAAAATAGATGCAGTTCTGAGAGGTCTAAACATTGGTATGTCCATACATAGATATAGTGATCTATTAAAGGAGGGAATAAATTTAAGAACATATCTATAGGTCAAATACTAGGGTAGCAAGTGGACCTTGGGCCCTCACCCAGGTGCCCCCTCAATGCAAGAACACTTTGTTCTATGAATCTGGTATTCCACAAGGCTCACTGGCCCAACACAATCACTGAAGTAAAATGAGTGCATAAGTAAATGTGATGAAGAAAGCTGATGGTGCCCAGCTATCAAAGGATATATCATCTGGGGTCTTAAAAATCTGAAGATAAACAATATACCATTTACCTGAGAAGAGACCACACCTACACAGGAGAAGCACAACAGCCAGAGTGCCCACAAAGTGGTGAAAGGTCTAGGCAATAGACATCAAACGGGGGGAACACACACACACACACACACACACACACACACACACATCACTGTGTGCACACATTCCCAAGGTGCCCATGGAGGACATACGGGAGCATGAGCAAGAGTGGTGAAGAAAGCTGATTGTGCCCAGCTAACAAAAGATAGAGTATCTGGGTTCTTAAAGGCTTGAGCATAAACAAGCAGCCATCTAGTTCAGGAGCAACAAAACCCACCATAAAAGAAGCTCACTTGCCTGTGCAATCATAAGGTGCAGAAACAATCAGGTATCAGGCATCAAAGAACAAAAATCAAAATCAATGGACCAATTGACTCCTGATATCACTGAAAACAAATGGATACAGAGGCAAATCAAGTAGAAGAAACGATAGTGCCCAGCTACCAAATGATTGAATGTCTGGAGTCTCAAAGACTTGAAGATAATCGAATCGCCATTCAGCAAAGAAACAGCAAAGCCCAAATGGAAGAAGCACACCAGCATGTGTGATTAAGAAGCGCCGAAGAGAGCAGGTATCGAGTGTCAAAGAACAAGAATCACCTCATTATGAATGAGGGGGAGAGCAGGGTGGGGACCTGAGGCCCAATGGTGGGTAATTGGTCACCCCTTTACAGGGGAGTCACAGGGAGGAGACAAACCAGTCAAGGTGCAGCCAGCCAGCGATGATGAATAGAAGTTTCCTCTAGTTCCTGAAGCCTTCCTCCCCCCAACCATAATGGTCCCAACTCTACCTTACAAATCCAGATGGACTGGAGAAGGTACACTAGTAGAGAGGGGAGCTGGAGACATGGGAAAACAAGATAGATGAGGCCCTTCGGGCCAGTGGTTAGATTGGAGCTGCTGGAAGGGTGGAGAGAAGGTGGAGTAGAGAGACGGAACCAACTGCAACAATATATACACAAGCTCCTATATGAAGTATGGGCATCAGGGGAGTGGGTTGGGGGAGAGGTCGGGCAGTGTAAGATATGACAGAACAATAATAATTTATAAAGTATTGAGGGTTGTTGGGGAAGGGAGAGCATGGGAAGAGGGGAAGGGATAGAAGAGCCGATACCAAGGACTCAAGGGAAAAGGCAGATGTTTGGAGAATGATAACAGCAGTGGACATGCGAAGGTGCTTGGCACAGTATGTTTATTTATGTATTGTGAGAAATGATGTATGAGCCCCTAATAAAATGATATTTAATAAAAAAATAGGAAAAAATAGATACAGTTCTGATTGTACAATCTGCCTTGATATGATTTAATGGTTGAGGTAATGGGTAAGTTTTAAGTCAATAAAACTGTTGGAGAAAATGAAAAAGAACTGGTGTCGCAGTTGTCTATAATCCCTCTCCCTAATCCCTAACTTTTTGATTCCTCACCTCAGATGTCTCACGAGCTAAATATGGATGCGCAAAGACACGTTTCCAACAGCAGCCACTGCTGGTAACTCCATCCATATCTTATAGCAGTTGGTCTGGCCCAAGGTTCTCCTGTCTCAGGGAGCAGTTCTCACAACACACAAGCATGAACAAGTGTGAGGGAGTGACCAGCAGAGTTGTGTTAGGCTGGGTTGATTGGAGAAACAAATCCAGAGATTATCATATATGTGTAAGAGAGAATTATATATCCAAGAGCAATTGTACATTAAGGAAACACCCCAGGGCAGTCCAGGTCAAGTCCAAAAATTCAATATTGACTAATATGTTAGATACTAATCTATAAATTCCTCTTCAGACTCATGCAACCCATGCAATGAACCAAATGCAAAAGATCCTTTTTTTGCCAATGGGTAGAAAATCTTGTGGATCCAATGGTGGTAGAAGCATCTCAGTGCTGGTTTAGGTCTCCACATGGCTCCGCCAGCACCGAGCTCTGGCTGCATTAGTGTAGCCCCATCAGGCTCATTTTGCCAGTAATGCCTCACAGGGAGTGAGCATGTGCCCCACTTCCAACAAGCTATTTATCTCCTTAGAGCCCCAAATGAAGTCATCAAGCTGCAATATGATGGATAGGCTAGATTCCACCCCTTCACTCTTCAGTCTCAAATTGAAAAGATTATATAACTACCACAATAATTACTTATCCACTTATATAGTTTGATTTCTTTTTGTCTGAAATTTGGTCCACAGCCGTGAAATATAACACCAGATCTGCACCCATGGACAGCAGAACGTTCATCTTGCCTGTAAGACAAAAGTGATGTCACACACTATGGATCCATTTGTCCCTTTATTGCACTGTGGTGGTTTGTGAGATGTTGGAAGTTTGCCATGGATGTTTAAGCTATGATGAATCACCCTTCTGATCATCCATTTAATATTTTTGTACATCTTACTATGAGTAATACGTATATATAAGAATTTGACTCTGTTTATAAATTTACATGCAATATTTCCAACCCCCCCACCCCAATGCAAATAAAGGTGCCAGGGGGTTGGGGTTAACTTCACAACATCAACCTGGAAACTTTGCCATGGATATCTAAAACACCAGCAAGGTCGTCTGTGATGGCCCTGTGTTAGCAGACTCTCCAGACGAAGATCATTGAAAAGATCAGGACTAAGAAAGGCTTGGAGATCCACTTCAGAAAGTGAACCAGAGAAAACGCTATGAGTCGCAGGAGAATCCTGCGCAACTTTCTTAGGAAGGATACATCCTGAGGAAGCATCGATGACTCGAGAGGATCATCCTATTTCAGGAAGCAGTTGTGGAAGATGCCCGAGAGCTGGACGGGCATAGCAGCCGCAAAGATGAACTGCGATGGAGTCAAACACACCTACGACTGCACAGGTGACACATTCGGTTGTCCATAAGGTCGCCATGGGTCAGAGCTGATTCACCTGCAGCTCGAAACCACCTGCAGCGTGGATCAAGCCAGGCGTGAAGACAGGGAAACAGAGACAAAGGTAGGAGTGGAAACAGACACGTGCAGAGAAGAGAATACCATCTCTAACACTGGAGAGGGAAAGTGGACCAAACTGATCCGCCAATGTCGAAAGTCCTCAGCTGGTGGGGGGTTCCCAGCTACAGATTTTTATGAACTTATGAGTGGGTTCCCACGGACAGAGTGTCATGTGACCGTCAAGTTGGATTCGATCGTCACCTGGAGTGGTCTTGCTACCTCGGTGCTCCACCTGGTGGCCTGGCAGCCTGAAAACATACCCGGCCGTCTTCGTGGCTGGAGACAGACCTAGAAGACAGGGTTATTTAAGTGGAGCCATGAGGGGAGTGATTACATGGTTCAAGTCCTCCACATGATTTTATTATTACTGTTGAAGGGTAAATAGAAGAGGCAGAGAAAAGCCACTGCATACTTTGAAAAGAAAGTCTAGCAATTTCTTTGTGGTATGTTTCGCCTCTTTCATTAACCCCAACTTTATTTTAAGTTTAAGTACAATTAGACATCTCTACATCTAATATAAAACTTGGAAGTAGTGCTAAGAAAAGCATTTTCTCTTTTTAATTATTGAAATCTTACTTAATCAATTTACATTATTTTGCTGCCAGCCTCTTCCACATAAACCTTTTCCTTTAAATACTGTCAACCATAAAAAAATTATTTGAACTAATATTTATAATTTAAATATGAAATTATTTCCATTAACCTTGACACACTATTTGACTAAATATCATGATTTGGGTCTATTAGGACAGAACCGCCAAACCCTACCAAGTTCAGATCATCACGGTCGTCCCCACAGCTGGCAGCGAAGCTGTGACTAAACACATCAAGTCCTGGACCGTGTTTAGTCTTAAAGGTGGCTATAATCAAATTGGCCACGCTGCAATCCAGTTCAATAACAGGGAACAAATGTGGTTATAACAAGGATTTTGTGTGCTTATATATACATTTACAGTGCTCCTGGGTGGCGCAAGCAGTTAAGCACTGGACTACTGGATAAAATTTGAGCAGTTTGAGCTCAACCAGGGGACTCTTAGAAGACAGGACGAGTGATGTCCCCCTGAAAAAAATACCACAACCCTGAAAGCCCTTGGGAGATGCCAAACTATGCACACACGGGGTCACCTTGAATCGATGACGGGGCAACTAATGACAACATTGGAGAGGGCTTCAAGACGTTGATAGAAATATTCCATCATCATTGCATTCCATTTTTCTATGACATTTTTTGAAGTCCCTTCATTTGGGACCTGAGAATGTCCTCCTTTCTATGCTCTTTCTTCATCACTCCTCAGACTGACTGGTGCCAACTTATATGTCATCATTGTGATGGAGAAAGGGTACACTCTGGCAGGAGAGATGTGAACTCACCAACTCCCCATTTCAAGGCCCTACTGTCTACAGGTGCATTTCAAAAGCAGGTTCAGGAGGACAGAACAGTAATGAAATACTGGGTGCTCTGAAAATACACATTAGAGGTGCTAAACCAGCTCTAGGACATCAGGGATATTTTGTGAAGAAAGCAACATCTCACCGGCCACTAAGGAGGAGTAGAATTTCTTTAGGCAAAGACAAGTGAGGGAAGGGGAAAGAGAGGCAGTTCTGAGTAGGAATGGTGGATAGAGGGGTGTTGTTTTCAAAGTATAGCACAGAGGAAGGATCACTGATTCTTGAGCTTAGCTGCTATAGAGCCAACATCAATGTTTGGCAGCCCCACACTCATCAGAGATTCATGCTGCCTGATTCTGCCATGGTTTGTGGATTAGAGGGTTTCAATCAAGAGGTTTTACATTGGCTGATTTTCAGTAGTATATTGTCAAGTCTTTCTTCTGAATCTTAGACTGAGATCTGTTCACCAGCGTACCAATAGGTAAGCCTCTACTAACAAACATTGGCTGAAAATCTCACAGGTGTCTCTTGCAAGAAGAACTAACTATAAGACCATGAATGATGAACATAAGTAACTAGATCCTGAAAGAAAATGATAGTCTAACAAGCCCAGAAGAAATGCCGAGTCACAGTGTGTAAGTCCAGGTAGACTAGAGGAACAAATTTCATAGACACGCATGTGGATATAAGGAAAAGGTTTATATACAAGAGGAACAGGACATTGAGAAAACAGCCCAGTCCAGTTCTAATTCATCAGCCTGATATCAACCCATATGACCGAAATCAATCCATAAAGTCTCCTTCCGACTCACAAAGTCACAGGTCAGTGGGTGCAGAATGCTGGCACTGGCAGGGGTCTCCCCATGGCTCCTCGCTTCCAGGGCTCAGAGTCCATCAACAGCAGAAGCAACTCATCGCTGGCAGAGATCTCCATGTGGTCACCCCAGCTTCTGGAGCAAGACCTCCATCAGGGCAAAGCTGTGTGATCTCTCCGCCAGCTCCTCCAGCTTCTCAGATGCTGCCATCTTGTCTTGTCTGTGATTCATTGTCTCTGAGAACTAACTCCCAAAAACCAGGGAGATATCTTCTCATCTTCAAGAGGGAAATATCACAAGATACATTTCAATCATAAAATTAACATAAGCACATGACTGCTACACAGCAAATAAGTAAACAAGTGGACTAGGAGCCACTACAGAAAGTATGGGGGATTCTGATAAGACCTGGAATGATGTCAAGTGATCAGCTGAACTGCCTATATAAACCCAGATAGAGTGACTGAGAATTCAGAGATCCAGGAATCAAGGAGATCTCAACTACTGCTCTCTCCATCTGTACCCAAATACACCAATGAAGGCAATGCTAAACGGGACTATGATTCTGAAGTAACTGTGTGTTACCTTCAGAATAATAATTTAAGGTAGTTTTAAGATTGTTTGCTGTGCATTTGCAGTGAATAACCTGAGCGTTCGACAATGTCAAAGAGAGGTAAGTAATGATTAACCGCACCACCTGTGACATAATGGTATAGTTGGCTTTTCTAATTGAACTAAGTGATTAAGCCCTGCAGGGTGAAGACTCACAGGACATGACCCACTGAGGGAAAGGGCCTTTGAGAATGAGAGGATAAATTCCAGCCATAAGACAACTTATTCCACTGGCACCCACCCTGGGGAGTGATTCCAAGCTGAGCAGAGGCCATCCAGGCATAGAGGATCAGCAAACTCTATGGGAACATAGGTTCCCCAAAAGGGGTACCGCAGAGGGAGATTAAACATCACCCCTAGTGCTAAGAGGAGCTGGAAATAACTGCCTTTCCCTGAGAGGGGTGCAATAATAAGAACAGCTTCTTGTGCCTGTCAGAGTGGATCTGGCCAATGAGATATAAGGTGGAGGCAAAAAATTAAGACTTACTATTATATGATTAAGCTAATGCTGCCATCTAACCTGGTTATGTTATTATTTGAGGAAATTACAGAAGTGGCTATAGCTTCAAAACCTTTTTGAATCATGTTCACTGTTTTCAAGAGACAGAAGTTATGAGATTTGCCCTTAGGCAACCCTTGGGGTGAGGTGAGACCAGTGCTACAGGATAGAAAAGTTTATAAACCCAGGAATTTAGAGACAGACTGAAGAACCTCTAGGAATGCAGTATCTGTCATCGAAGAGAGCATACCTAAAAAAGTCCCCTCCACATTCCTACAGGTCTGTGACCAGCTACACAAGGACCTAACAAAAGGAAAAGCCTGGGTCACCCATCATTTTCCAAAACTAAGCTTTGGGGAGAAATAATCCCTGTAAAGTGTTCTCCCTGTGGAGATTAACTTAAGCACAGTCACCAAAGTGAAGAAAAACCCTAAGGCAGTGGGGAAACAGGAATGAGGAAACGCTAACAGAGGTGTCAGCGTACACTAGACAAGGTTATGTCAACATGAGACAGGACTTCGTTCAGAAAGGGAAAACAGACAACGTCACCCTTTGGGATAAAGGAGTAGCTGGGAGAGAATGACTAAGTATTGTTTCAATATCAGAGAACTGTGACATACAAGACACTTTGAGGAGATATTGTGAGAATCACATGACTGAAGTAGGTTCCCTACTTCCCTGAAGTAGGGTCCTGGTGAGACTGGCCTACCATACTGTAGAACCCTAGATAGATGTTTCAAGTTATACCGAGAAATTAAGGTGGTACACTGTCGAGGAAGGAATGCAGACACTGAAGAACTTAGTGCTGCTTAAGATGACGCATGCTAATACCATGCAAACTCCCACAGCAACCCCTGCCGACACAGCAATTGTGGAGGCCACCCAATTTTAGAAATGAATGAGGGACCTACAACAACTTTAGGAAGCCTCCACCTTCCAAAAACAGGAGAGCCCCCACCCCTGGGGTAACAAAGTGTCAATAGTTGGCCTGGTCAATCGACAAGCAAAACCCCAATCAACAAGGTTACAGATGAACCAAGAGAACAGAAGATAAAGTGGGCAATCTGAGACAACAAGATTTATCCAAGACATAAACCTTGCACAAACTGGGTTTACCAAGACAGCAGATCTTACGTAAACTTAAGTTATATCATAGGAGTAAAGGTATATTTAGTTACATTTTTAATTGACACAGGATCCCAAATGAGTACAAGAGTAAAGGAAAATGCCCAATTAGATATTAAGGAAATTACAGGAAATGAAACATTTTGTATTTTGACAGAGATTATTTGGCGAATATATGATAAAGACATTAAAGGCAAGATAGAAGGGGGAATAGATCTCCCCAATATTGTAGGAATGGATATCATATCCAAAATTCCCCCTGAATGGATAAATAAGAAAAAGAATAAATCACATTACAATTATGATGAATGAAGCTGAAAAACCTCCAGAAGGGATTCCAAATTCCCAAGGTATAATCTGTGTTAAACAGTACCCATTCAAGAGGGGCACAGTGAGGTCACACCAAAAATGAAAGAATTAGAGAGGAAAGTGATACTAAAACAACATACCACATTTAAATACAATTCTTCAGTTTAGCCATTAAAGAACCAAATGTGAAATATAGGCTGACAGTAGACTGCAGACAATTAAATGATAAATCTCATATGATTATTGGCAATTAACCAGATCCCTGAAAGAATAAATTTATTGTCAGCATAAATGAATAAATGTCATGCAGCCATTGACATGTCAGATGCTTTTTGCCATTCCCTTGAACAAGGGTTGTCAGAAGTACACTTTCTTCACTTGGGAAGGCAAAAAAATACAAATTTTTAAGATTACCATAAGAATATCTCAATAGTCCAGCTATTGCACATACAATATTAGCCTTCCACATACCAAGGCTAAAAAATGAATCAAAAATATGTCAATATAGAAATGACATATTCTGACAAAAGAAAACACAGAAGCTTTAAAGGAAGACTTGACACACCTGGTGGACACTTTAAGAAGCAAGGGATGGACAATTAATGAAAACAAAAATTTTTTTAAACCAGATATAAGTGTTAAGGTTTTAGGAATAAAAGGGAAAAGCACAGGACACAAGACACCTGACAAAATTTGGGGGAAAAAAATGAACACAATACCTGAACCATAAAAACAAAAAGGAAGCATAGAAACTAATAGAACTATTTGGATATTGGGAAACACACACTTCATATTTGCAATGGCTACTAAGACCAATGTACAATGTTACGAGAAAACGTGAAGATTTTTATTGGGGAGCAGAGCAAAGAGAAGCCTTCAGACAGATAAAACAGTTTATCAAAACCTATCAGAAGTTAGAAAAATTGGGAGGCCAAGACAAATAAAGAATAGATATCATAATGAAAGAGGAATATGCCATATAGGAAATATTTAAAAAGTCACCAGGAGATGCAAATTATAAACCATGTGGGTTCTCCATCCAAAGGTTCCCTTACTCTCAGACAAGATACAATTTGATAGATCAAGTCATACAGGCTGAGTACATGGCCATCCAACAGACTGAACTTAAGATCAAAAACAGAGAATGTGTACTTCAGACACACACACCCATTGCAAAGACGATTGGCTATACCCCCGGATATATGAAAGGAGCGAGTCTGGATCTCAAGCGGGTAAGTTGGGGACGGTATCTCCAACAGCTCACCATGAAGCATGTAGGAAAACCAAGTATGATTCTTAAAACCTCAAGAGTTTGAGGTAGAGTCCCATATCAAACTTCTAGGAAACCAGAACATCCCAACCCAAACATCGGGCAATGGGATCCTGAGTTTGCTCCTGAACTCACAAGTGCTTTGTTTACAGACAGCTCCTCCATCGTATTGAATCACAAAATTCAATGGAAAGCAGCAGCGATCAGGGTGAAGGACAACACACTGCTAACCATAATGGGTAAGACTGAATCAGCGCAGTCCAAATGGCAAGATCACAAGACTGAAAGGCGAATAAAAGTGTGATCCACATTTTTTCTTGGGTGGTTACTAACAGCCTTAACCTTTGGCCAGGAAAATGGGCCACAAGGGATTTTAAAACCAATGGCTAAGACATTTGGAGTAGGGACATGTGGAAGGAGCTTTATAAGATAAAATACAAAATCACTATTAAGATCACTCATGTGTCTGCCCACCAGAGAAAAGGAAGACCTACTGATGAATAGAATAATAAAACAGATCAGGCATCAAAATGTTTAGCAGTAACTAAGGGCAAGAGACATAAACACTCTAAGAAGCCCCCACAAAAAAAGAAGCCTCCACAATTAATTAAAAGTGAAGAGAAAGAGTATGTACTACCAGAAAATAAAGAGCAAAGACAGGAAGACGTGAGGCAGACAATAGGAGAAACCCGGGTGGATATATTAGATATTCATGAGCTATTGGGAAATGCAGGGACACATGCAATATACAATTGGATAACAGAAAGGAACTTAAGGGTCACCTGGCACAAAGTAAAGGAAGCAATATGTCAATGTCTAGCATGCAAACATAAGATATCAAAATTCACCAGGAAAAGAGACTGGCATATCCAGAAAGAGACAAGATTCAACCAGTGTTTACCAAAAGACTAAATCGGCGTGCTAACCTTTTTAGAAAATCAGAACATTTGTGTAATCATAGATAAATTTACCTCAGAGAAACACACAGATGCCAGATGACAAAAAGATCATCAGATCAATGGTATGCTGCTTATGGACCATCAATAAGTGTACAATATAATCAGGGATTGTATTTTTAAAATAGAATAATAAAAGCATTTACCATGAATTAGCATGTGCAATGAACCTATCGCCTAACTTTCAACCCACAAGCAGCAGGCTTAGTAGAAAGGATTAATGGTTCAATAAAAGAAAAATTAAAGATTCAGAAAACAAAAAATCAAAGGGCATTTGTGTGATCTCATAGCCAGAGGCATTTATGCTTCCCCCAGAACTAATAGACTCTTATCCCTTGATGAACGCTCACTAAACCATAGGGCATTTCATTATCTTTTGTAGGAATCAGAAATAAAATTATAACAAACAAGGTGTGGCTAACGAATAGGAACAATAAAAATATTATAAAAGGTGAGATGGTGTCCCAGAATGATAATGACATGGTATGAACCACAAGCAGAAAAGGAAACCTAAATTTAAACTTATGGAAATAGGTTTCCCGGAGAGAGTAATAGACTTCTCTTTTTTGCAGGGACTACCCTTCAGTGACCAAAGATGTATAACTCATACTTATTCCCATCAGCATACTAGTGACCTTAAGCTTCACATGCTGGGATTGTCATATTCCAGTATGTTATGCTCGTAGGTCCATTAGTTTACTATGTGCTTCCAAGGTGTGCTGTCCACACTTAGGAATCCTACTGGCACTCATTTTGGTCCTGCCGCTCTCCAGGCACTGTACAATTTGCCACCACCAAAATAGTCTGAACACAGACCACATCTGATTGCCTCCTGGTTACCAACCATTATATTCTTTGCATCATAGATACCTGGCTGGCATCTTTCACCTGAGACATATGGACAATGTCTAATCCTAGATACATGTCAGCCACTGATTTGAAAGCCAGGACCTGAAAGCATCAAAATTTACCATCTCTGTAAAAGTACCTTCTCCAGGAGCTGGACAAATCACTACACCACATACAGCTTATCGCCCCAGTATCTACTGGTAGTACTTTTAATATTCATCTGGATCATCTTCTTCCGCATTTGGCTGACCAAATAAAATTCCACAACATCCTGGGCTTCATCCCACAATCCCACCTGCTGACTTGGCACCCCCACATCATAAAACCTCTGATAATGCAACTACAAAGAATTCAAGAAAGCTGGCAACAATTTTACCAGCCTCCCCAAGATGGCCAAGCCTCAGTATCCTGTATGCTGCATGCTGGTGATGACATTGCTGATATTCTGGATTGCAGCTTCCTCAACAGTGTCATCTGTGACTTGGGGCATGGAAGGATGCTGTCTATCCTTGATGTCTTGTCCAACGCCAGGACACACTGATGGAAACAGTATCAAGGGCCAGCCGGACGCCAAAAGACCACACATACAGCATATACATGAAGCTGATGCCATCTATCAAAGATTTTGAAAATCCAGATGAAAAATTATACAAGGACGATATCTTGGCAACAACACCTAAGCTTATGGACACCGTTTGGGACAATGAAGACATTGATCCTCAACAATTTTGCACTCAGTCTCTAAATCAGTCTGTAGGTCCATATATTATGGAGATTTGTTACACAGATACAACAATGTCCCAATCTACAAAAATTTTTCCACCAGAGGCTGCCAATTTGACATGAATAAATATAGCCTACCACATTCCTGCAACATGAACCAGATGTTTAAAAATGTTTACCAACAACCCCCAGCCTATATGTCTCATACCACATATATCACCTCATTGAAGAATGACAGCTATATAAAATTTGAAACTTCTTCTGACTCCTGGAAAGAATTCATACATAAATCACCTTAAGAACTTTTTAACAGATACCATTTATTTTTATCACAGTACTTCCAGAAGCAGGTGTGGATGATATAGATTTAGATGGTGAGTAAGAGAATGAAGAGGAAGAAGAGGGAAAAGGAGACAGGAAAGAAACTGTCTTTGAAGTACAGGATCCCAAACCTCAATTTGGGTTTGAAAGAGTACCCCTGGCAAGGGCACAAGGATATTTTGACGAGTACCAAATACCTGACAAAGGTTAAAAGACAACCACCTTTAAATTGGCTGATTTTTCTCAATCTTTACACTTTTGGAAACTTTTGCATACAAGGAGATACCAAATGTCCCGAGTTAATTACTAACTGGACTTCTGTGTCTGAAGATTACTATAAAGACTATCTATGCTATTACAATTGGACCACTAGACTTCTCCTGCATATTATCATACACCAAGGTCCAGACCACCGTACAGATGACATCAACGACACCTATTATACCCGTATGGAAATTCACTCACACAACAACATCAGCCGTGTCTGCACTGAAGCCATTGTTGATCCTGGGCTGGTAAATATCACCTCTAATCCAAGTGTTCCAAAAGCCCACCCATCCATAATTCAAGGATTCATCTTTAATAAAGACTTATACTAGCTTTCCTACCATTCTATGCACAGAAATTGACAAAAGCAAAATAGAGTTTTGACTCATAGATTGTTTTTAATGTAACATTAGGATTTTATTGTTTTGTCAATAAACCATGATGAAGCTTAGAACTGGATCACCTGACGCTTTCTCTTCTTATCTCTTCCTAGTTCAAAATGCTTGTACTGCTTAAGAGTCAACATCCTCTTAGATCTGCAATTGGGCTCAAAACACTCAAGCCTCAACACAATCTTCTTTGTTGTTTTAGCCTTCTTGCAGAAAATTGGCTTAGTCTGCCCCCCACAGCCACTCTGCTTCCTGTCATATCGTCACTTCCCTGGGCATACAGAGAATCTTTGCCCTTCTTGTACTGTGTCACTTTGTAGGGCTGGTGCTTGCCACACTTCTTACAGAAGGTCCAGCGGGTTTGAGGCATGTTCACCATGTTGACAGGAGTGCTACCAGGGCAAAAAGAAAAACTTGTGGACTTGTTTAATAATGATTAAAAAGGGTTCCTGAAGACACTCCTATTACCGGGGGTTGAGGGCCTCCGAAATACCCCTGGTAACCATTGCACAGTATATAGCACAGATAAATTTCAATGCTTGGCAATAGAGATGGGACTTTAATTACACCTGGAAAAGAGATACCAGGATAGAAGGACAGAACAGAAGAATCCTACTTGATACAACACAAGGCAATGATCCATAATGCTTAAAGATGGGGCTGTGATAATAATGAAACACAAGCCAAAGAAATTAAGGACAAAGGAAAATCAACATTTGTTTGTAATCTGTGATACTGAAAATGAACTACCAACCTATACATGCCCTGATCCCATAAGCTAAAAAGACACTTAACCCCAGACAAGCTTGTAATTGGCCATTTATTTGGGAAGCAAAATTACCTCAGTGTCAAAACAAAGATGCTAAAATTTTGCTTAAATCCTCCGACCACTCAAAGTTCAAAAAAGAAGTTTTACATGGTAGAATGACTGGGAATTTCCAATTAACTTCAAGAGGATCAAATTAAATGACCATATTAACATCCCATTGCTACTGTACAACAGAGTACAGTGGGTGAATGAAATCTGGGCAATCAAGCACCACAGACTCTGGGAAAGGGAAACAATACTGTCCATTTTTGTCAAACCAATCTCTTGAGCCACATTTAGTATTTAGAG